>CATQJL010000112.1:1273593-1427561 GCA_958299035.1 Cylicocyclus nassatus
GCCTACACAGTCGTCAAGCAGATACGGAATACAGATTCAAAGTCAGCGTTTTATGCTGCATCTAATGGTACGCCGATTGTTTGGATTGGCCACCGATTTCTGACCATTCCCTTGTAAGTTAGTCGCGTTTGAAAATCACGCTTTTTGGACGTTAGGAAGCGCTAGAAATGTATTAGGTGATGTTTTGAGCTTGTAGAGGTGATTTGGCTGCTGATTGCGGAAATACCCCTAGTTCCCACAAAAGGCTTCTTTGGTGACCTTACGTTATATGCAAAGTAAGAGATAAAGAATTAAGTTTGCCAAAACTTCGCTAAATGGAGTTAAACAGCATGCTGCTTCGACAGTCATTCCTTCTCTGATCGAGTTGTGATATTCACCGACCTAGCGCTTTTCTTCTTCACCTTATTCATTCACAGTACTTCCTCAAATTCTGAACAACTTCGGCTCTTGGTTACGACCCTCCCCACTCAGTCTTACCCTCAATGCGACCCCGCAGGGCTGCACGCCTGGCAGTGGATCGGCAAAACTTGACAACCCAGGATTTTAACGCAGTAGTTTCCTTATCGTCCAAGTATGAAAACAGTGCAATCCCGGTTGCACAGCATGCCTTCCCTTTCAAGAAAATTGCTCTCAAACTTATACGCGCACGCCAATCTTACACGAGTCCGGACGAGTTGGCCATTTCCTTCTCACCATTGGAGGCTGCCCGCCGCAATGTTATAACCATTGGGTCCTGCAACGACTCGGCGTCATCAGCCTTGCTTCACTCGTCCAACTCCGAAGGAAAGGGCAAAGAAAAACACTCATTGTCGGCGTTTTCAAGCTCTCAAAAGTGGATTTTCGGTATCAACGTATTGGATTTACTCCAGGTAAGCGAAAATTTGACTAGGTTGAGATTTGTCGAGCCACTGCCTGGCAGCGTTCCACCAAACTGGAGGGTACCTGGCTCTGGTAGTAGTAGACCCCCTAACTAAGCGACGACGGTAGTTTGCAGCGCGAAAGGGGTCTACGAAGTCTACAAATCGCCCTCGAGTAGCCCGGATCTCACCCCAGGCTTGGGCGAGTACGCGGTGCATGCAAGGTAGAGACGCAGAATCGTAGCGGGACTCTGCGATCTTCACTGTGTCCGCTATACGTACTCTGGCCTTGCAGTTTTGGACGGGCGGCGTTCGGGCCTACCGTAACATTCGAGCCACTTTCGGAGCGAAGTTTAGGCTTGTGGACCCCCTTTTCGCTCCGAACTTCAGTCATCGCTTAGTTAGGGGGTCTACTGTTACAATACAACCAGAGCCAGGTACCCCCAGTTTGGTGGGACGCTGCCTTTAAAGGCAGCAGCTCACGAAGGGTTGTTTCATACTGCAGTCGCTGCAGCAACGGCAGTCAATCGATCGATGTCTTTTGCCCGCCCCCATATGACTGCAGTAGCTGCAGCGACTGCATTATGAAACAACCCGAAAACCGAACATCTCGAAATTTTGACATGGAAGTATGCTTGCACCCCAAACATTAGAGCAGGGCAGGTCCGAGCGCACAGCCTGCCCTTCCCTGGGAAACTCCGTTACGCGCAGGCCATTCTAATACTCGCGGACGAGCTTGCGTCTAACAAGGAAACGATCCCAACTTAAAGTGGCGAATTGTCATGAACTGCATATCGTTAGATGCGTCTTGATGAGCTGATTCCAAATCTACCTTTTACATCTGCGATGCCGTTCTCTGCAAAAAGCTATGAGCGGTTGGAAATGTGAAGTCAATGGGGTTCCAATGCATAATGTGCTGCAAAATCCAACTTGGGAGTGTATGACTAGCATGATATTGAATGTACTGACTACAAGGAATGCTCACATTCAAAAGAAACGAAAAAGTGTTTTTGAACAGCCAATTTTCGAGATATGGCGCTGTATTTGCCAAATTTGGACTTTTCATTGCTCATAGCTTTTACCAAGGAGCTTTAGTTGTTTTTTAGTTGTTCAAAAACACTCTGTCTGTATGTATGTCAAAAACGTCTGTCTGTATGTATGTCTGTCTGTCTGTACGTATGCTCCAAATAGAAAATTTCATTTCTCAACCGATCCGGACCAAACTTGGCACACATACACTTCGGGCCCCGGCGGGTGTCTCAGTCCACTTTTCGTTATCGATCGATGTCGATTTTATCGATTTTTTGCAAAATTTGAGCTAGGGGGCTGGAATTTGGCAGAGGGGTGTAATCGAGCATGCTGATCACCCCCACGTGGGTGATCAGCATGCTCGATTACCCCCCTGTACCAACTCCCAGCCCCGTAGCTCAAATTTTGCAAAAAAATCGATAAAAGATATCGATCGATGACGAAAAGTAGCCTATGACACCCGCCGTGGCCCGAAGTGTATGTGTGCCAAGTTTGGTCCCGATCGGTTCAGAAATGGAATTTTCTATTCGGAACATACGTACAGACAGACAGATATACCCTCGATAATCTTATATATAAAGCTGAATGTCTGTTTGTATGTCTGTATGTCTGTATGTATGTACGTATGTTCCGAATAGAAAATTCCATTTCTGAACCGATCCGGACCAAACTTGGCACACATACACTTCGGGCCCCGGCGGGTGTCTCAGTCCACTTTTCGTTATCGATCGATGTCGATTTTATCGATTTTTTGCAAAATTTGAGCTAGGGGGCTGGAATTTGGCAGAGGGGTGTAATCGAGCATGCTGATCACCCCCACGTGGGTGATCAGCATGCTCGATTACCCCCCTGTACCAACTCCCAGCCCCGTAGCTCAAATTTTGCAAAAAAATCGATAAAAGATATCGATCGATGACGAAAAGTAGCCTATGACACCCGCCGTGGCCCGAAGTGTATGTGTGCCAAGTTTGGTCCCGATCGGTTCAGAAATGGAATTTTCTATTCGGAACATACGTACAGACAGACAGATATACCCTCGATAATCTTATATATAAAGCTGAATGTCTGTTTGTATGTCTGTATGTCTGTATGTATGTACGTATGTTCCGAATAGAAAATTCCATTTCTGAACCGATCCGGACCAAACTTGCACACATACACTTCGGGCCCCGGCGGGTGTCACAGTCCACTTTTCGTTATCGATCGATATCGATTTTATCGATTTTTTGCAAAATTTGAGCTAGGGCTGGGAGTTGGCACAGGGGGGGGGGGGTAATCGAGCATGCTGATCACCCCCGTGGGGGTGATCAGCATGCTCGATTACACCCCTCTGCCAAATTCCAGCCCCCTAGCTCAAATTTTGCAAAAAATCGATAAAATCGACATCGATCGATAACGAAAAGTGGACTGTGACACCCGCCGGGGCCCGAAGTGTATGTGTGCCAAGTTTGGTCCGGATCGGTTAAGAAATGGAATTTTCTATTCGGAACATACGTACATACATACAGACATACAGACATACAAACAGACATTCAGCTTTATATATAAGATTATCGAGGGTATATCTGTCTGTCTGTACGTATGTTCCGAATAGAAAATTCCATTTCTGAACCGATCGGGACCAAACTTGGCACACATACACTTCGGGCCCCGGCGGGTGTCATAGGCTATTTTTCGTCATCGATCGATATCGATTTTATCGATTTTTTGCAAAATTTGAGCTACGGGGCTGGGGGTTGGCACGGGGGGGTAATCGAGCATGCTGATCACCCGCGTGGGGGTGACCAGCATGCTCAATTAAACCCCCTTGCCAAATTGAGCCCCCTAGCTCAAATTTTGCAAAAAATCGATAAAATCGATATCGATCGATGACGAAAAATAGCCTATGACACCCGCCGGGGCCCGAAGTGTATGTGTGCCAAGTTTGGTCCGGATCGGTTAAGAAATGGAATTTTCTATTCGGAACATACGGCGGAGCCGGGTAAGCCAGCTACTCAGACAATCGCCGGGGGCAGGCGGGCACCGGAAAAATAGATTGCTGATCTCTCGCACCCCGCTCGCGGATTTTTTGGAAAGCAATCAGGACTTTTCGGAAGACCGCTTGCTGAGTTCTCGATTCCTCAAAGATTCAGCAATATATCTGCAAAAGATAAGAGCGAAAAAAATTCAGCAGGCGGTCTCTCAAAAATCCGCTGACTCAGCAAGCGGTCTTCCGAAAAGTCCTGATTGCTTTGCAAAAAATCCGCGAGCGGAGTGCGAGAAATCAGCAATCTATTTTTCCGGTGCCCGCCTGCCCCCAGCGATTGTCTGAGTAATATATATATATATATTACTCATAGAGTTACTATATATATATTTATAGAGTTCATCAATGGTTGATGATACAGAAATCATCAACACCATAGGTTGTATCGTCAAGCGGGAAAAGAGCTGTGATTAAGGTGTTCGTATAATTATGAACCGACCATGAAAGCGTTCGGCGCACAATGCTTCCCCAAGATTGACACCGAAATTCATCTTTATGCTGCGTATACTCTTTTCGGCTACGCTAAATTGCATTTCCTTCAAGTAGTGCGGGAAACGACAATATAAGGGGTGTTCGTACAATCATGAACCGATCTTCAGAAGACATCATTCTGTATCTTGAAATTGACGTGTGTCTTTACAAGCACAGTAATATGAGCCGGATTTTTATCTGAATGGGCTATCGAAAGAGCCATAATTTCCCAAGGAATGGTCCTTTGGCTCCAGATTCTCCCTGTAGCAAGGACAGGCTATGAGCTTAATACTCTACCAGGAATAGAGCGATTTCTGAATATTGAAGACAAGTTAAGGCTACAAAAGCTCAGGCAGTCTACTTCTTGAAGAGTTGTGCCTGTCCCCATTAACTGTAACTTTGAAGAAGCTTTTTCATCCAATTTTCAAGTGATTCGCTAGTACAAACCTTGAATTCTACATTGGGTGTTTGAGCCTATCTTGACTTGCTTCGGCTTTGTCGTGATCGCAGAGTTGAAGCATTCAAGGTGAAAAGCGCGGTGGCTGAAATTTTTGCTCCACTTTTCAATCCAATACTTGATGAAGTCTGATCTGTAGCATAGACTGGGAGAGTATTACTTTGTTATGAGTATGAAAAAGCTGATTTTTTTCAATTTTGGAACTAACAAGGGAATGGTCAGAAGTCGAAGTGGCCAATCCAAGCAAAATGCCTACTTTTCGATGCAGCATTCAACGCTGATTTCGAATCTGTATTGCATATCTGCTTAGCACCTTTGCGGACGAAGTTATGAGTAGTTTTATTGCTAAAAAATCGTGAAAGAAATTGCGGAATTGAGCACATTGTTGCATTTTCAGCTCATCTTGAGGTTACAAGAATATAAAGTAACCTAGCTGCATATTTTGATACAGCATTGAGCCGAACATGGCTCAATACTGCCAATTTTGCGCTTTGCATGCACGATTTCTTAGCAAAATAATGGCCTTTAACGGCTTATAACTTCGCCTACACAGTCGTCAAGCAGATACGGAATACAGATTCAAAGTCAGCGTTTTATGCTGCATCTAATGGTACGCCGATTGTTTGGATTGGCCACCGATTTCTGACCATTCCCTTGTAAGTTAGTCGCGTTTGAAAATCACGCTTTTTGGACGTTAGGAAGCGCTAGAAATGTATTAGGTGATGTTTTGAGCTTGTAGAGGTGATTTGGCTGCTGATTGCGGAAATACCCCTAGTTCCCACAAAAGGCTTCTTTGGTGACCTTACGTTATATGCAAAGTAAGAGATAAAGAATTAAGTTTGCCAAAACTTCGCTAAATGGAGTTAAACAGCATGCTGCTTCGACAGTCATTCCTTCTCTGATCGAGTTGTGATATTCACCGACCTAGCGCTTTTCTTCTTCACCTTATTCATTCACAGTACTTCCTCAAATTCTGAACAACTTCGGCTCTTGGTTACGACCCTCCCCACTCAGTCTTACCCTCAATGCGACCCCGCAGGGCTGCACGCCTGGCAGTGGATCGGCAAAACTTGACAACCCAGGATTTTAACGCAGTAGTTTCCTTATCGTCCAAGTATGAAAACAGTGCAATCCCGGTTGCACAGCATGCCTTCCCTTTCAAGAAAATTGCTCTCAAACTTATACGCGCACGCCAATCTTACACGAGTCCGGACGAGTTGGCCATTTCCTTCTCACCATTGGAGGCTGCCCGCCGCAATGTTATAACCATTGGGTCCTGCAACGACTCGGCGTCATCAGCCTTGCTTCACTCGTCCAACTCCGAAGGAAAGGGCAAAGAAAAACACTCATTGTCGGCGTTTTCAAGCTCTCAAAAGTGGATTTTCGGTATCAACGTATTGGATTTACTCCAGGTAAGCGAAAATTTGACTAGGTTGAGATTTGTCGAGCCACTGCCTGGCAGCGTTCCACCAAACTGGAGGGTACCTGGCTCTGGTAGTAGTAGACCCCCTAACTAAGCGACGACGGTAGTTTGCAGCGCGAAAGGGGTCTACGAAGTCTACAAATCGCCCTCGAGTAGCCCGGATCTCACCCCAGGCTTGGGCGAGTACGCGGTGCATGCAAGGTAGAGACGCAGAATCGTAGCGGGACTCTGCGATCTTCACTGTGTCCGCTATACGTACTCTGGCCTTGCAGTTTTGGACGGGCGGCGTTCGGGCCTACCGTAACATTCGAGCCACTTTCGGAGCGAAGTTTAGGCTTGTGGACCCCCTTTTCGCTCCGAACTTCAGTCATCGCTTAGTTAGGGGGTCTACTGTTACAATACAACCAGAGCCAGGTACCCCCAGTTTGGTGGGACGCTGCCTTTAAAGGCAGCAGCTCACGAAGGGTTGTTTCATACTGCAGTCGCTGCAGCAACGGCAGTCAATCGATCGATGTCTTTTGCCCGCCCCCATATGACTGCAGTAGCTGCAGCGACTGCATTATGAAACAACCCGAAAACCGAACATCTCGAAATTTTGACATGGAAGTATGCTTGCACCCCAAACATTAGAGCAGGGCAGGTCCGAGCGCACAGCCTGCCCTTCCCTGGGAAACTCCGTTACGCGCAGGCCATTCTAATACTCGCGGACGAGCTTGCGTCTAACAAGGAAACGATCCCAACTTAAAGTGGCGAATTGTCATGAACTGCATATCGTTAGATGCGTCTTGATGAGCTGATTCCAAATCTACCTTTTACATCTGCGATGCCGTTCTCTGCAAAAAGCTATGAGCGGTTGGAAATGTGAAGTCAATGGGGTTCCAATGCATAATGTGCTGCAAAATCCAACTTGGGAGTGTATGACTAGCATGATATTGAATGTACTGACTACAAGGAATGCTCACATTCAAAAGAAACGAAAAAGTGTTTTTGAACAGCCAATTTTCGAGATATGGCGCTGTATTTGCCAAATTTGGACTTTTCATTGCTCATAGCTTTTACCAAGGAGCTTTAGTTGTTTTTTAGTTGTTCAAAAACACTCTGTCTGTATGTATGTCAAAAACGTCTGTCTGTATGTATGTCTGTCTGTCTGTACGTATGCTCCAAATAGAAAATTTCATTTCTCAACCGATCCGGACCAAACTTGGCACACATACACTTCGGGCCCCGGCGGGTGTCTCAGTCCACTTTTCGTTATCGATCGATGTCGATTTTATCGATTTTTTGCAAAATTTGAGCTAGGGGGCTCAATTTGGCAAGGGGGTTTAATTGAGCATGCTGGTCACCCCCACGTGGGTGATCAGCATGCTCGATTACCCCCCTGTACCAACTCCCAGCCCCGTAGCTCAAATTTTGCAAAAAAATCGATAAAATCGACATCGATCGATAACGAAAAGTGGACTGAGACACCCGCCGGGGCCCGAAGTGTATGTGTGCCAAGTTTGGTCCGGATCGGTTGAGAAATGAAATTTTCTATTCGGAACATACGTACAGACAGACAGATATACCCTCGATAATCTTATATATAAAGCTGAATGTCTGTTTGTATGTCTGTATGTCTGTATGTATGTACGTATGTTCCGAATAGAAAATTCCATTTCTGAACCGATCCGGACCAAACTTGGCACACATACACTTCGGGCCCCGGCGGGTGTCTCAGTCCACTTTTCGTTATCGATCGATGTCGATTTTATCGATTTTTTGCAAAATTTGAGCTAGGGGGCTGGAATTTGGCAGAGGGGTGTAATCGAGCATGCTGATCACCCCCACGTGGGTGATCAGCATGCTCGATTACCCCCCTGTACCAACTCCCAGCCCCGTAGCTCAAATTTTGCAAAAAAATCGATAAAAGATATCGATCGATGACGAAAAGTAGCCTATGACACCCGCCGTGGCCCGAAGTGTATGTGTGCCAAGTTTGGTCCCGATCGGTTCAGAAATGGAATTTTCTATTCGGAACATACGTACAGACAGACAGATATACCCTCGATAATCTTATATATAAAGCTGAATGTCTGTTTGTATGTCTGTATGTCTGTATGTATGTACGTATGTTCCGAATAGAAAATTCCATTTCTGAACCGATCCGGACCAAACTTGCACACATACACTTCGGGCCCCGGCGGGTGTCACAGTCCACTTTTCGTTATCGATCGATATCGATTTTATCGATTTTTTGCAAAATTTGAGCTAGGGCTGGGAGTTGGCACAGGGGGGGGGGGTAATCGAGCATGCTGATCACCCCCGTGGGGGTGATCAGCATGCTCGATTACACCCCTCTGCCAAATTCCAGCCCCCTAGCTCAAATTTTGCAAAAAATCGATAAAATCGACATCGATCGATAACGAAAAGTGGACTGTGACACCCGCCGGGGCCCGAAGTGTATGTGTGCCAAGTTTGGTCCGGATCGGTTAAGAAATGGAATTTTCTATTCGGAACATACGGCGGAGCCGGGTAAGCCAGCTAGTCATCCCATATGTCTTCCCTCAACATGACGTGGATTACGTGGCTTGATGAGGCGCCGCCTCGCCTCGGGCTCGCGCCACGTTGCGAGCGCATCATTTGGCGCGACGTGGCGCTCAACACAACGTGGCGCAGGCTTTTCCACGTTCTTCTTGTTGCCACATCACGCCGAAAATGCGCACACAACAAGGCGCAAGCCCGAGGCGAGGCGGCGCCTCAACAAGCCACGTAATCCACGTCATGTTGAGGGAAGACATATGGGATGATATCGAGGGTACATACAGACAGACAAACAGACATTCAGCTTTATTTATAAGATAAGTATGATCAATGAAAAAGTAAGAGGCAGCCGTGTCCTCTTTTATGGTTGCGTTAACTATATACTGTAGCTAAGGTCAGCGCCGGATTCCGGACGGATAATGGTTTGTCCCGTCAGAGGAGGCATGCCGCAATGTTATAACTGCGAGGGTCCCGCAACGATTCTGCCTCTCTAACCATAGCGGGACGTGCCCCACTCGTCCAGATTCAAAATGGGGGGCCCTGAGAAAGAGTAGGGGAACGAAAGTCCCCAATTTGGGCCGCCTCCGCGGACTGCTGGTCCTGGGACGATATGCAACAACACTGCGAAAGGACCAGTTGGCCGCGAAAGGCGGCTCAAGCTGGCGGCTTTCGTTCCCCTACCCCCTGAGAAATGGTGGTTTTTGCCATTTTCGCGCTATTCAATGTGGATTTTCGGAGTCAGCGGCTTGAATTACCCCAGATAAGCCAAAAAACTTCAACTCGAGAATCTGCCGAGCCGCTACCTTTAACTCTGGCCATGATTCATAACCACGTTCACTTGAAAACTTGTGAAATGCGCTCTATAGCCAACTCATGCTTTGATGGGAGAGCGCTGGAAAACGTGTCTTATCTCGTGGACGAGAGATTTTTCGCCATCAGCTTGGTGGCTTGATTTCGTTGAGCTTCAGAAACAGTCTTGTTGTAAATTGGTGTTAATCTGCACCATTTCACGGCAGTACTCGAATATTATTACCAAACCTCTATGTACTAAGCGCATGAATGCATTGTGCTTTCAGTCCCGCACAGCCAGTCACTTGGATATTTGTCTAGCTTGTTTGTTCTTTCTCTTGCACGAAAGCAAATTGCGCATTTTCAAAAGTGGTGTCTCATCAGTCCGGAGAACTGACTGATATCATTTCCAAATAACGCGTCGCTGTGTTTCTGTCTTTTTTGAAAGTCGCTGCATCTTCGCGTCTGCTTAAAACGATTTTTTCAGATGAAGTTAAATTGTATAATCCTCATATTCATATCTGTAGCAGCCGCAGATAAAGAACGCGAGATTGACGGTGCAGCATCTCGTATTCAAAAGCATCTTGGCGAAACAGAAGACGATCATCACGGCGATCATCAGGCTGTCCTTGGTCAGTGTCTTTAGAATTGCGCTTCTTTCTCACCTGTTATTAGCTATACTGGATGGTTTTACGATTGTTTAGCTTTTTGCAAGCACCCTTGCTTTAAATATTTTTCTGTTCATGACAATGAAAGTACTAACCCGGTGCAACAAAGCGTCTATTCATATCGTGTGCCCAATGTGCTGAAACCATGTAGGTGGACGTTATGCGTTAGTATGCCCTGTGATCGCGGGTAAATTTCCAAATAGTTAGACAAAGTCAGGTAAACGCTGCGGGTTTGGCTATAATACTCCCGTGATTCCTGCGGTTTACACTACGCGCAAAGGGCGACTTAGAATCTCACTATTTGAGGCCATTAATGATTGAGTAATAGGTAAACTTCCTCGTTCTATTCTACTCTCGAAAAGGATGCACACTATGATTACACTGTGGAAATCGGTAAACGTCCTATTGAGGCAGGAAGTTTTCGGACGGATAAGGGGATCGGGGTCACCGAAATAGTACGGCGGCGAAACCCAACCTTGAACCCTTCCTGATAATGTTGTGTGATCCTCTAATGATGCGCCACGCCCGATCGTCTTTTGTTCATAATCATTTTCGTTTCTTTTTCATTAAGAACTCCTCAAAGTTGTATTGTTTATCCAATCCAACAGTGCTAAGCATGTTTCTGAGAAGAACAAATAAGTTATTCAAATATTTAGATTTTTGAAAAATACCAATTTTCGACTTGTTTTACCGCACTTTTCATAACTTCATACATCGTCCGTTCTTATCACAAAATGCTTGACACATTTGGGTTGGATAACCGTACAGAATTGGAGTGTTTTCATTTTACTTGAGAACGAAAAATGACTTCGAAGAAAAGACGGTCAGCCTGCGGAAATCATTAAAGGCAGCGTCCACACAGAATTTGGCCCCCCATGTTTTCGTCATTCCAGGGCCTTTCCGTGGCCCTGATTACAGTTCCGAGCTTTTTTGAGGGCGTGGACGAGTTTCGAATTGCTCGTCCCCGTCGGCAGGCCAGCGGGAAGGAGCTGCAACTGCATAGGTGCAGTTGCATTGCAGTGTGCAGTGTGCAGCTTCTGCTCACTATCTTGTCAATACGTGTCGAGAGGCACGTATTGACAAGGTAGTGAGCAGTCCCTGACTGGGCGGAGTCTGATATCAGACTCTGCCCAGTCAGGGACTTTCAGGCTCCTTATCTCCATTCAGAGACAACGTTAGAAGACCGGACCAACGCAGATGCCCCTTTTCTGGGGCCTACATTCAGGATCGACACTAAACGGAGGGAGTTAGGTTTAGCCTGGACACTGCCTTCAAGGGTTTATATAAAAAAAACGTTATGCGCCTTGTACACCTTCTCGTTCCTGTTTAACACGTTTCGGACCGGTGCTGCACATGGTGCAGCACGCTGCTTTGAGGGATCTTTCTGGCGTTTGCAGGAGGTTTCCTTTTAGTCCAAATTGTTAATTCAAACGTCTATGCTCCTACTTTTTGAATGACTCTGTAGAGCTGTGCCGCGCATATTTGTTTAGGAGATATGAGGACAAATCGAACAACAGTTGCAACGAAGTGCAGCAACGCGAACGACGCGTGAGACGTCGCAACTTCTCTTTGCTTCGATTCCAAAGATAAAAACCGTAGTTTCAATAGTGATGTGTACCGTGTACAACATAGATACCTTTAATACTATATGAAACTGAGTTCTTACTCCTATTTTTCAAGAAAGCATAAAAGTCCTCTCAAGCGACAAAATTCAAACACTTCGAATTCACTCAAAACTTTGGGTATGGAGCTTATCTGACATGCTGATTACAGATGCGGCCCACAGGCTGCGAAATAAGGTCCCTTTGCAGGCTAACGGCTGAAACTACACTTTATTTCGTCGCGCGCGATTTCGCGGTCCGAAACGTGTTAATATGTTTGTGATGAAAGTCAGTAGAAACGCTTGCTTGATGGTCAGAATGCGTGAGGACACTGGAGCTTCAGGACATGAAGATTTCTAGCCTGCGTCATCCTTCTCAGAGATGTTGTATGCTGTCTTTAGGCAGGCTTGAAGCGTTGAGCGTGCTTCTCTTCGACCTAAGCGAGGTTTCCCGCTACTGCTTTTTGCTTCTGACGTATGACTCTTTATTAGTAGATGGCTTACGGTTATACCCTTAGACTATATTCCCAACTGCTTAAATTGGAGTATCAAATAACTCACTAGTGAGTGGCACTCATCCACCAGGAACGCGCTAAGTCGCGAAATCATCTTTTTTGTGCATATGGTACGCGCTACACGTACGTCCATTGATCCACCTGATTTACTTCATTGCTATTGGTTGAATCAGTGAAATGAATAGCGAAGCGGATCAAGTGGACATCCGCATCGCTGTGGGCCAGTTCGCTGTATGACCAATAAAGCAGTGAATGAAGTCCCCGCGCCTATGTTTCATACATCTTGATTCTGCATGGGACAGCTTCGCTTTCCTGCCCGACTGTATCAGAGGTTGCTGTAGCCGGTTCGCCACTGTATTCGTTTTCATCGATGAACTTTGCAACTCCACTTTGAGAGAAATCACTTGGTTCCCACCAGTACACCTCCACTTATTCTCCATTTTTTCAACCACCCCCCCCCCCCCCTCAGTGGGGGTCGACAATCAAGCTAGTGTCAGGGATCGTTCGTACCGCGCACAAAGGCGGACGAAGGCGCACAAAGGCGGACGAAGGCGCACGAAGGCATGTGTGATTGTGTGTGTGTCGAGAGAAACGAGACGAGGCGTGTGTGAGTGAGTGTGTGTGTGTGTGTGTGTGTGTGTGTGTGTGTGTGTGTGTGTGTGTGTGTGTGTGTGTGTGTGTGTGTGTGTGTGTGTGTGTGTGTGTGTGTGTGTGTGTGTGTGTGTGTGTGTGTGTGTGTGTGTGTGTGTGTGTGTGTGTGTGTGTGTGTGTGTGTGTGTGTGTGTGTGTGTGTGTGTGTGTGTGTGTGTGTGTGTGTGTGTGTGTGTGTGTGTGTGTGTGTGTGTGTGTGTGTGTGTGTGTGTGTGTGTGTGTGTGTGTGTGTGTGTGTGTGTGTGTGTGTGTGTGTGTGTGTGTGTGTGTGTGTGTGTGTGTGTGTGTGTGTGTGTGTGTGTGTGTGTGTGTGTGTGTGTGTGTGTGTGTGTGTGTGTGTGTGTGTGTGTGTGTGTGTGTGTGTGTGTGTGTGTGTGTGTGTGTGTGTGTGTGTGTGTGTGTGTGTGTGTGTGTGTGTGTGTGTGTGTGTGTGTGTGTGTGTGTGTGTGTGTGTGTGTGTGTGTGTGTGTGTGTGTGTGTGTGTGTGTGTGTGTGTGTGTGTGTGTGTGTGTGTGTGTGTGTGTGTGTGTGTGTGTGTGTGTGTGTGTGTGTGTGTGTGTGTGTGTGTGTGTGTGTGTGTGTGTGTGTGTGTGTGTGTGTGTGTGTGTGTGTGTGTGTGTGTGTGTGTGTGTGTGTGTGTGTGTGTGTGTGTGTGTGTGTGTGTGCGTGCGTGCGTGCGTGCGTGTGTGTGTGTGTGTGCGTGTGTGTGTGTGCGTGTGTGTGTGTGTGTGTGTGTGTGTGTGTGTGTGTGTGTGTGTGTGTGTGTGTGTGTGTGTGTCGAGAGAAACAAGACGATACAGGACGCGCCTTCGTGCGCCTTCGTCCGCCTTTGTGCGGCTTCGTCCGCCTTCGTCCGCCTTTATGCGCGGTATGAACGATCCCTCACTACTCACCTCGAGCCTCAGTTACCCTCTATACTTTTAAAAGTCGGTAGCCGAAGCTCCTTCGTTTGCAGGGATCCTGCCCCCCCCCCCCCCTTCCCTATCGCAACTGTGATTTGGTGCTGTACCCGTACTGCTCGTTTCAGCAGGCGTGAGAAGCAGCGAGCATACGATGCAAATGGTTGCAACCGGGACACGTCCGGTGGGAGAGGCTTGCAATGGGGAGGTTTGGATGCAAGACAAGATTTTTCTCTCTTGCTTTATATGGTTTTTCAAGTTTTACCAACAAAATGCAACAGATTTTTAATCGCTTCCTCCCAGCTTCCCATATACTCAACTTTTATATGCTCTTGCGCTTTGCTGACCCTTTCTGAATTAAAGGCAGCGTCCAAGCAGATCTGGACTTACGGGGATTTTACGTGGAAAGTAATTTTGGAGCCCTAATTAAGGCAGGCAACGCAGGTGAATCACTAACGGTTGAGATATCGCTCCAAAGTGGATCCAGGATCGTGTTCGCATGGATTCATGGCACTTTCGCTCGGACCCACGCTTTGCGCCATGAATCCATGCGAAATACGATCCCGGGGTCCAGTTTCGAGGAGAATATTCCAGCCGTTGGAGCAGTACCTGAGCTACCGGTTGGGCAGTGGCTTAGTTAGCCCCAAAATTACTATCCACATGAGATCCCCATGTAGACTTGCTTCGACGCTGCCTTTAAGCCAAACTGCCTCCCTTACCCCTCCTGCGCAATTCTTTTTCATCCAAAAGCTACCTCTATGAAACTTTCTAAACTACCAACCTTTTCTCGCATTCTCACATCCTTCAGATCCGAACCAACCGCTTTCGAATCTAGGCCCAAGAAGCTGTTGAGAGAATGCTTTACTTACAGTTTTACAGTCTGCCGCAATCCGAATCAGGCTAAAATCCACATGTTGCGCTGTGTAACGCCAAGATTCCGCGTCATGTTTGTAACTTGCTAAGTTTTTCTTCACCTGTTCCTTGAACTCTCCTAACACGGAATGTAGCGCAAAGCCTTTGCGTTGCGAGCGCGCCGCTTAGAGTTAACGTTTCAGCGTGATCACGATTTAGACAGACTGTGCTTGCCAATTCTTATTTCTAATCTTGCGAAAATCCTCGGAATCTCTGAGTTTTTCAAACGCAAAAGTTTTCTGACCGAAGTGGCCGTCACAATCTCAGCAGAGTTCCTCCAGCTATGTGCATTTCCTTGACCATAATTGGGGCCATGCTTCCCTCATACTGTCGCGCCAACAAACTAGTTTTGAGGTTAGGAAAAAATGGTTAGTGGAGCCCTTGCTTTACATCTCTCTTATACTGCCTGCTATATTACAAACAAACAGCATATAACTTTTTTGAAACTTCCATCACGATCGCAGTGATTTTTTCACAGTATTTTTGAAATTTTTGGTTTTTGGAAAAAAAAATCCGAAATTCTGAGATGAAGTCTATCAGAACCCAAAATTTCCTTGCCAATCTTCTTGCATCCAATGTAGAGGAAATTCGCCTACGTTTCTTATGATTTAGTGGATAACAGTCTGGAAAGTTCACACAGTGTTGAGATTTAAAGTGGATAGAATCTAAGACTTCGAAAAGCATCAGACCCTAAAGTTACCCCTGCGTGTAAACTGAGGAATGTTCAATCATCTTCTTAGTGTTCAATAGTTTGATGTCATGGCAAACATTACCGGGAAAGCCAAATTAGCGCAAAATATGATGACGTCATTGGTTGCACTTAGGCGACCGGGTCGAACAGTAAATGTAAACAGTCTGGAAAAGGCAAAAGTGCAGACATTAACACAGAGATCTTCGCAAATATCCCATCGCCGCTTGTTTACGTCAGATGGTCCTCCCCCCCCCCTTCTGCGCTTTATTATAGAGTATGATGATGATGCTTTATGCAGCATTTGCGAATATCTAGAACTTTTCTCGACTCACATATGCGGTTGAGAATGTCATTTCACTTTCATCGGGACAAAAGAATATTTTACATGTCTATGATATGAAATCAATTCTGGGTCAAAATAAATTTGGCACATGAAATATGGACATACGTGATTCTACATAGGAATTCAATCATATACCCTATCAAGTCATTCGGAAAGTTTTTTTCGTTTTTGCACCCTTGAGTTTGAACAAGCACAACTTTATCCAAATCTAACCTTTTTTCATCAGATATGTTTGTGTATATCACATTTCTGACAATATGCTGTAGTGCTCTTATTCTTCTTTCCTGTGAAATCACGAAGGATTCAACAAAACCTGAAAAGGCATTTTTAACTAGCTGCTATTCATTGGGCCCTATTAATTTGGATAGGCTTCAAGGAACTAGAAAAAATGGTGTTCGGTGAAAAGTCTAAGAGTTTGAGAACAAGTTGGAACCTCGGTACGCAGTGAAGCCCTTCAAGAGCCATTATTACATGTGGTTTAGCGGCATACTCAGACAACTGGAGCGCGCGCACTCGGTGGCGGAACATTCAGTCCGCGGATGGCAAGACAGTGGATGCCGCGCCGCTGCTGATGTTGCTGCAGCCGGGGGATGGCTGCCAGTTTCCTGTTCTTCGTCGCTACATGCTGCAGGTCTTGTTGATCAGCTCCTAGCTTTATATGCCATAGAGTATGGATCACATTTCATGTTCAAATATGGATTCGGGTCTGTATCCGGGAGTTCGGGTGCAGCACCCATTGGGGGGCTACTGGGTTCTAGCACACATGAGGGAACTTCTGTCTCCGCGACTACCCATACGCTGAGGGGCGATGCCCAACCCGCGATGCCCAACCCATAAATGACGAGGCAGCCTGACCACTGCGTCGTACCTAATGCGGGTATCCCTTGCGCTTACAGCATATGAGAATTGCAGGCGCGCGGGTCGTACAGGTAGAGTATAAAAGCACGCGTGCCGCGTGCCAAAGTATAAAGCGCGAGGGTCGCGAGATTGCACATAGACGTGGCGCGCGTCGCGATGTTAGTCACAGTCACGCCCGCCGCGCACCCAAATGTCTTGGATGACACTCGTTTGGCGTATGCCGGACACGCCCACAAAAAAGGCACGCGCTTTGCCACATTGACCTTGAACGCGCGTGCGCCGCACGCTCCACTGTCTGGGCGAGGATAGCCTCTCTTTAGTCGTAAGTGCAAGCCTGCTCAGTTCGAACATTTTGACAAAGAGTCTTCAAACCGCTATCCTGGTGCTCTGCTTTTATTGCACAACTGTACTTTACATGGTCCATGTTTGATCGAAGTGGGCTTTTCAGATGAGATGTACAGCATACTGGAGGGCACAAAACGCTAATTCCAGATCTGCCTTATTTATCTCTTGAACATGAATGGACTAGGAGCTATGAGCTTTGCTGATCACCCCCCACGGGGGTGATCAGCATGCTCGATTACCCCCTGTGCTAATTCCCAGCCCTGTAGCTCAAATTTTGCAAAAAATCGATATCGATCGATGACGAAAAGTAGCCTATGACACCCGCCGGGGCCCGAAGTGTATGTGTGCCAAGTTTGGTTCCGATCGGTTCAGAAATGGAATTTTCTATTCGGAACATACGTACAGACAGACATACATACATACAGACAGACAAACAGACATTCAGCTTTATATATAAGATTAGAGTAGTTGGAATGAAAAACTCAGTCGAATATATTATGGCAGATGAAAATAAAGTATATGTGTACAGATAACTAACAGTTGGAGAAAGTGTTGAGTTGCTTGTTCGGAAACTTTGATTTACTCCCTTCAAAATAAGTCCTTCTATTGTTGCGAAGGTTATTGGGTTCGCAAACTCCTGATCCTAAATTACTTCAATCAGATGACCAGTAATGTACAATCAATCAACCACATCCTCTAATATTTCGGATGGCGAGTTTTCTATCCAAAATCCGTGCGATTTTTCTCTTCTGAGAATAATGTTTATATACTCCTTTTATAAGGTTGGCGTAGCAGAAGTTTTCAAGCAGCCTCACTTGAGAAATGTTAACTATGCTCCACTTTTTCCCATTTTCTCTCTTATTGCCTTAATACCTAAATCTATGTTCTTGCTGCTTGCACGCCTCACAGCGAGACCAGGAAATGGGTGGAGCAATGCGCGGAGCCTGACCTTTGAGGCGGAGGTGCCAGAACCCACCTGGGTGCGAATGCTGGTGCGAAGTTGATGCGAGAAAAGGTGCTAGGAACTCCTGCACGCCCTCCGGAGGACTATATGTCGCCGAAAGTGGTGGTTTCACGCAGACATTAGACACAGAGTACTTCGTACGTGCAGACCTAACGATTGGAATGGATTGGTACCGGCTATCTGTGCGGGGTGGAGCCTATCGGCGACATATATGTCGCCGATAGGCTGTGTTACCTCTCCTTGCAGGAGGGGTAACACTTGCCTTTGGGCTGACAACAGGTTTCCTTATGAGTTTACCTTTGATGGGGTTTTGAATAATCTCGTGTAGTTCGATCAGTAGTGTGAATGCAGGAACGAGTTCTACTTTTGATTCCACATGGGTTATATCCACATTTGAGATGAACGCGCATCACGTGCAGCCGAGCAGAAACCCACCCCTAAGGTTGATCTCTCATGCTAGCGCGGGCCAACAAGGCAAAGGAGACATTGAAATACAAGCTGGCCCGCTCGTCCGGGTGGCAGGGTCGCTGCACATGTGGAACCGTTGCTGGCCCCTGCGCTAGTATGGCAGGGCAAGGCCCGGAACGGGTTTTCGCCCAGCCGGTGAGCGCGCGGGTGGCCGCAAAAAATGTCTGATATAGTCCCCTCCCCCCAATCGGGTTATATGACACCCAAGGCCTGCTGTGTATTCTAGGCAGCTACATTTAGGATTGCTCTAAAAGCCCTTCTGAGCTACTCGCTCATATAATAACACTTTCAAGGGCAGTTGTCAGGATAAAGGTTCATGACGTCTTTACCTGATGTGTAGCGGGTTTACATAAGCCTTACTCTAATATTTATTATACAAGATATATACAAAAGAGGAAGGGGAAAAGGGGAGAGGGCACCGGCTCCTGCCGGCGGGCGGAGGTCACTGCCAGAGGTTCGCTATCTTAGGCCAACCTCCATCGTGAGCAGCTGTTGGGTAATAGCTGCGTCCCCACATTTCCATTCCTTCAGAAAGGTCGTCCTCGAGCTTTTTGGCTGTTGTTGAACGTCTTCTGAGTTACGTGCGTAAGAAGTACACGTGTTACGGCGAGACCATAGAGGACTTCGATTTCAGTACCATTATATTCAGATTGGTAGAGTGATTGAGTAGAGGGGTTGGTTTAGGCGGATTGGAAAACCAAGTAACGACCTTCACCTCATGAGGTAGAGGTCGTTGCTTGGTTATCCAGTCCGCCTAGATCAAATCCCCTACTTGATAAATCTGAAGATAATGGTACCGAAGTCGAAGTTTTTTATGATCTCGCCGTATCACGTGTACTCCTTACACATGTAACTCGGAAGACGTTCAACAACAGTCTAACAAGCTCGAGGACGAGCTCTCTGAAGGAATGGAGATGTCGGGACGCAGCTATTACCCAACAGCTGCTCGCGAGGGAGGTTGGCCTAAGACAACGAACCTCTGGCTGTGACCTCCACCCGCCGGCAGGAGCCGGTGCCCTCTTAGCCCTTTACCCTTCCCTTTCTGTATATGACTATGTATAAAAAATATAAGAGTAAGACTTATGTAAACCCGCTACACATCAAGTAAAGGCTTCATGAACCTTTATCCTGACACAATGTAAAACATTAGCACTTTATTAGATCAAAACTCTTTGAACTAATCCTGCAAAATCTTGAGAAAGATGTAGCCTTGGCTTTCATTGCCTTTCCATTTTTCTAATCTTTTGCGTCCTCTTCGGCAAACTCCATTAGGTAGTTCATTAGATATGAAACCATGTGATCAAAATGCGAGAAACAAAAAGTTCCAAACTAAATTGGTTGTCCTGGGATCCCCGCCTATGATACTACTTTTTGCATGTAAAAATTCTTTTCACAATGGAAAGGATGTGTTTGCTATTTGAAAAATGTTTCTACTTTTCGTTGTACAGATTTTATGCTGATAGCACCAACACAGCGCTTTTTTCGAACGATGACGTTTGAAAGTCTGCGATGCCTGAAAGTACTATTTAGCCAACAGCTAGGAGCTTCAAATGAGCAGGTTCTTTGGTAGATGCTCAGACAGAGAGCAGGAGATCAGGATTAGGTGAATGAGAATTTTAGATGCGATCCTAGAAAGTTCAAATGCGATCAGCTCAAAAGCTGGGATTTTTGAGCTCGAAAAGCTCATGCTCACTGCAGACTCAACAAAAGAGTGTGAATTTTGAGAGCAAATAATATGATTAATCAAGTGGCATAGAAGAACACATGCAGAGCGCATATAAACAGTAGAGAATAAGGATGTGAAAGATAACACGAAAGTCTAACATCGTTTAGTGTTGATAAATGAACTTCATACACCGGTTTCGGGGCTTAGAAGTACACCGGTAGTGTGGCTTTCTTGCCGCCCCTCATCAGTACTTCGCAAGAAAGCGTAAAAGGCATACTAGAACTTAATATTACGGATTAAGTAAGCGAAGAGGAGTGGAGGAAGAAAGGAGACTGAGGTAGAAGCTACTAAGCTCATTGATAATGAATGGCAACTATTCTCTGCTGAGGTCTTATATCCTGTCCTCAACTGTCCTCCCGCCCGAGTATAGCGCGTTGGCTTATTGCCAGGTCGCACGTAAGTCATGGAATAGTGGGAGGTGTACTGCTGTGTAAAACTCGTATTTACGCAAAATATTTGGTCTGTTATACAAGGTCTGCATGTATGAAGTTGCTACTATCCCACCCGTTATACTTCGGCTAAGTTCACTAATCTATCTCTAAAATCCGTATGAAAGGTACAGTTCCGATAAATTCGTAATACCTCGGTAGTCAATGTATTGATTAGTATATACCGAGATATATTTGATAGCCAGTGAGGATATCAAATAACTATGAAATTGTATTCGTCAGTTTTATTATGTAGACTAAATCTGACAGAGTTGACTCCAATTTCTGTGGTGAGGTCCAGGAAATTTGTTGTCGTTCTATCTGTACTGGTTTTTTCTATCTTCAGAGACTGGTCATATATGGCGGGGGGCGCTCGTTACGTGCGGACTGCCAAATGTAAAACGTCGCAACACGGCGTTACAGTAACCGCGCGCGGTTAGCAGCAGTGCAGAAAACATGTCAGATTTATATCACTAGATTACCAATGCTTCTTCTGAATTGTTAGTTTTTAGCCTTTTTCAATTTGTGTCTTTTTTGTCCTTTAAAAAGCTCATTTTACAACTTTTGTGGCAAAACCTTCAAATAATTAAGCAACAATATAAGAATAGTCTGAACCTCAGCAAAGGGTGAGAAAGTGAAAACTATGTGCTGCGGATCACGCTGACTGAATTCCCCGAGTCTGGTCACTGGCAGACTGTCGCGCGCGTCGTTTTCCAGAAGCCCGCACGTAACGATACGCCCCTATATATGGTTTCCACCATTCTTTCGAAACTACTGCAAAAGGTGATACGTATAGGATGTCGTCTATGTACCTATACGTATAGTTAAACATAAATCTTTTCTGGATATCCAAAGTTCCTATTTGGATTTTGTTAAAATTTTCAAAAAATGCTAAGGTAAGGTCGGCCATCTGCGGACTGCACAATGCACCCTGAGGGATACCGCTAATTGTTGATAGATTGTTCCCCCAAAGCTTAAGAAGCTTGATGTTAATAGTGAATCTATCACGTACATAACGACTTCTATCTGATAAAACTTTCCTTGTGTTAGTTTTGTGTTTGCATATGACATTCTGTTACCATTCACTTTAATGACTTATATCCTTTCATACATAAATGTATAACTCAACTGCTCATGTCCTAACCATTCCGAATAGAATGCTAAGCACTTTGTGCTCATTACACTATGAAGCGTTTTTGGAAGCGTTTCCTAGTGAGATGGTTTCGGGTGGAAGTGAGAAGTTGCACTAGAGCCCTTGATTTCATTTAATACCTTCCTTCTAGCGCATATGTAGTCTTAGGTGTTTTCAAAGTGATTGTGATAAATAGCAACTGGGGGTAAGGATTTCTCAGGCCTCGGCCATACTTCACGCGATTTGCGAAGCGATTAGGCAGAACTCCAACTGTTAATCCATTGCAAGTGCAAAAAAAAAAGAATTCGCAGAAGCTAAGGCACTTTATCAACCTACGAAAGTTGTACATATGTGCATTTATTGTCTGCAAGTACTGCATTCAAAGACATCTGGCAGACTGTCAGATCGCGTGGAGACCAGTTGCGTGAAGTATGCCCGAGACCTCAGACTGCAGTAGCTGCAGCGACTCAACTGCATGCAAATTAGGGCAGACAATAGATATCGATGACTGTCGTTGCTGCAGTGACTGCAGTTGAAACAACTTTAACTTGGTGTGCATGTTTTGAATCTCAGCGCATAAATGCAGGGTCCCGGCAAATTTTCTCCATCTTTTGCATGTTTTAGGCCTTTTCGATAGGCAGAACCCGAATTTGAGCTTTGAACGAGTGAAAAGATCGATTTTGGGGTTTGCCCAGTTTACAAAATGCAGCTCGGGCGAAAGTAAGGCTGAGTTCATACTGATCTTTAAGTTCCAAACAGAACACTCGAATTGTGCGCTGTGTTGGAACTGTTCCGGAACTTACCGATCAACATGAACACAGCCTAATGGAAAGTTGAGAGGCCCCGGCACGAAGACTCTGCCCCCTGTTTTTGCTTTGGATAGCATGCGCAATGCGGGGCGGTCGTGAGGTCACCGAACAGGCAAACAAAGCCGTCCGAGCGCGCCAGTTCGAAGGTTATTCTCGGTGCAAGGGGAACATCAACCAGCCGGATTGTGCCTGGAGGTCAGTGGGGTGACCAGAAACCCCCCCCCACAGATATATCCCCCAGGGCGCGAATTTGACGAAAATGTGCTGGGGTTTAGTGGATTTTTGTTTTTACCGTGCTTCTGTTAAACATGAATGGATTAACTGCTTTATTTCCGAGCCGGGTTCTCCGGCAAACTGTAACAAACACTGCGAAAATGCCGGGCTCTCCGGCTTACAACTCAGTCACAACTTACTTACTTAGATACTTAGATGGCCCGTCCTCACGTGACGTGCGGGCCCCAGTGCAGAAGTTGCCATTTTTCCCTGTCCCTCGCTTCAGACATCCACGATCTTCTTGGCCGTCGTCGGTGGCTGCGTCCACGAGTTCCAGGGACGAAAGTCGTAGCCAGCTGATTTCTCAGCTGGTCCATCCGTTCCACGAACACGTTTGCCCATCTCGTTGGTGGTCTTCCTCGAGAACGTTTGGCTTCGCGAGGAGTCCACTCAGATGTTCTTAGTGTCCATCTGTCGTCTGTTCTTCTCATTATGTGACCGGCCCATCGGTGTTTGGCTTTCGCAACGTATTCCGCTGGGTCACGAAGACGGGACATCCTTCTCATATCCGTGCTGCGAAGTCCGACTAGATGTTGCTTGCGTCGGGTCATCTTCAGAAGACTGCGCTCGAGCGCTCTGTGGGTGGTCCGTAAAGCTTTCGACGTGGCTACAGTATCGGCCCAAGTCTCAGCTGCGTAACAGAGCGCCGGGAGAACGGTTGAGTCGAACAGGTGGGCACGAAGCTCCGGGTCCGTCAGTTGGTCGGTGGCTTCCTTCAGAGGCCCGGAGGCGGCCCAGGCTGCTCTTCTTCTCCTGTTAAGTTCTTCCCTCAAGTCGTTCTCCATGTTCCTCGAACGTCCCAGATACACGTAAGAAGACGCCTCCATAATAGGGGTGCCTTTCAATTCCATTTCTGCATCTTCGCAAAGGGCGTTCCTCATGAACTGAGTCTTCTTCCGATTTATTCGCAGTCCGATCTTCTTCCCTACTTCGTTCAGTTCCTTCAGCATCGTCTCTGCTTTGGTGATACTGCTCGAGAAGAGAACGATGTCGTCCGCGAAACGAAGGGACAGGAATCTCCCATCAACTCGTATGCCTCTCTCGTCCCAGTCCAGTGACTTCATCACCCACTGAAAGGCCGCGGTGAACAGCTTCGGCGAGATTGTGTCGCCTTGTCGGACCCCCTTCCCGATTGGTATGGTCAGGGGGCGATGGAACAGCTGTATCGTTGTTGTACAGTCCTTGTAGCAGTTGGCTAGTGTCCTCACGTAGGCTGGGTCCACTCCTTGATCGACTAGCGCTGACAGCATGGCGTTGGTTTCGACGCTGTCGAAGGCTTTCTCGTAGTCGACGAAGGTTAGGACGAGAGGCGGTCGGTACTCCCGGCAGACTTCTATGACCCTCGAAACGGTCTGGATGTGGTCCATGCAGCTGAATCCTTTGCGAAATCCAGCTTGTTCTTGGGGTTGGGCTTCATTCAGTGTCCTTGATATGCGAGCGAGGATGATCTTCGTGAAAAGCTTGTACAGTACACTCAGCAGGCATATTGGACGATAGTTCCGAAGATCCTCCCGTTCACCCTTCTTGAAGAGAAGGATGGTTCTTGACGTTCTCCAATGGTCGGGAATCTTCTCCTTCTGAAGGTAAGATGTCAAATGCGACGCTAGAATCTCGTGTAGACGGTGTCCTCCGACAGTCACAACTGACTCTCCCAAAAGGGAGGAGCCAAAACTGTAAGTGTTCGGAAGGCTGCCAGCTGGCAGCTTCCTTTGTTGAATGCAATCGCAAACAAGACAAAAACACTGTTTTGCGAACGGGGTTCGCGGAATCGTACGAAACATCAGTACAAGATCATCGAATAGCAATCACGGTAGCGTCGGTTACGACAGGGACACTGCCTATAAGTGTGTCATGATCGCGCAATGCAAACGGTGGCGGTGTCCGAATATGAAGGGGGCCTTCCTGCCGTTACATGACCTGTGCTACGTTTGCCCCAATCCCAACCAGGCCAAAATTGGCACGACTGGGTCCGCGCCGTGGGGTATCGCGTCACGTCTACAGCTAGCTAGTCTGCTCTCTCTCTTCACTCTCTTCGCTCCGCGTATGCAGCGCACAACTTCTAGCGTTGCGAGCACGCAAATTTAGCCGACGTTGACCGATTAGGATTGGGGCAAACTGTACGTGCATACGGCAGTATCCTGTCTAAGGGCATTAAAGGAGTGTCAGGGCAAAAACTCGATTTTGAGATTTTGTGCTTATACGAGCCTATTCGCGACGCTGAATCCGAAAATCCACATTGGAATGCGGGAAAACGGCAAAAAAGAGCTTTAGCGCAGGAGGGAAACCGCAAGTGGGCGGGGTCCTCCCCACTGTGAATTCACGGTCCCAGCTTCCAGAGCTGTCTTCTCAATTCCGCTAGCCCTCCTAACATCGCTACCGGTCAAGTGCGAATGATTGACATGAAATTGTAAGCGAGAGAATCGCTCTGGATGGGAGCGTGAATTTACAGTGGGGGGACCGCGCCCACCTGCTGATTTCCCTCGTGGTAAGAGCCGTTTTTCGCCGTTTTCGCTCTCTCCAATGTGCATTTTCGGATTCAGAGTAGCGAATAGGCCCGGGTAAGCACAAAATCTCAAAATCGAGTTTTTGCCCGGACACTGCCTTTAGGCTCCCGCCAGAGCGCCGAAGTTATGCCAGCGCTACGCCAGCATTTCGATCGATACACGTGTATCTCGTTGGGGCGGGGCTAGCTGACGTCCCCAACGAAATACACGTGTATCGATCGAAATGCTGGCGTAGCGCTGGCATAACTTCGGCACTCTGGCGAGAGCCTTAAAGGCAGCGGCTCGGCAGAATAGACCTACCTTAGATTTTGACACAGACGGATAGGAGGCCCTCCAAGTAAACCAAAAGAGCAACTCCGGGCCGAAAATATGAATTCTGCAAGCCAGGGGGGCGGCCCATGCGTCGCTCTCCTTCCTCCTTTCGCTCCCCTAACACCTTGTTCGGACGAGTATTCTCCGCTAGACGGCGCAAGACCTCCAACCGCTTTCCCGCATTGTGCATGCTATACAAAGCCAAAATTACAGGCAGCAGGGTCTTCGTGCCAGGGCCTCCCGACTCCCCTTTGAAAAATTCTCGTCCGAGCTGCCTTTTGGAAATCGAAAAAAACGCCCCGAAAAAGGCTTTTTCATTCCTTTTAAAGCTCAGATTCGGGATCTACGGGTTGCGAAGGCCCAAAGCATGCAAAAAGATGGAAGTGCAAAATCTGCCGAGCCGCTGCCTTTAACTGCGGCCTGTCTTGTTTAGGCGACTCCCAGAAGTATAGCGGATATCTCTATTTTCACCATCGCGAGAACTGGCACATGATTGATCATTCGGTACAATATCATTGCTGAGATTTTGCTTTGTCGAAAAGCGTTAGAAACGGCGAGCCGTGCGTTATTGATCTTTCTGCCACCAACAAGTCTAGTCGAAATGGCCTTCTAAGAGAGGATGTATATTATCCTGGAGATTAAAAACGCCATTTCCAAATTACCATTTTCAATACATCTGTGGAAGGAGTTACTATTGTTTTTGTGGCAAATAAGGATAGAACGCGCATTCGGTGAAATCGTCCCGTAAACATTCTCCTAGGATTGTATGCAGGTGTGAGCGTTGAGCTTGTTAAAAGAGCACACTACAACCACTGCAATTTTACAGTGGTTGCATTTTGGTCGTACTGTTGCACGTAGTGTTCTGACGATTGTCAATTTTCTATGTAAGTGCACAGAAGAATGTTTCGAATAGTTTCATCCTATCTGGACACTTAACTCCAATAGACGCTCATAACTTTTGCCGAGATGCGTTCCCCAGATAAACAAAGCAGATTTGGAATCAGTGTTCATGCTTTACAACATTATACATTCCACAGACTTCGATTGACTATCCCTCTCTCGTAGGTGGTCCTCGTTGTACTAGTGGGGGAGGGGGAAGGTGCAGCCCTACGAGAATATTGTATTTGTGAGTTTCACTTTTCAGGATCCCGGAAAACGGCTGAAGAATTTGACGATATGCCAGTTGAAGAATCTAAAAGACGTTTGGAGATACTTGCGCTCAAAATGGATTCTAATGGGGATGGATTCATAGGTGAGTAGGGCTACTTTACTTTTTTATTGATTGTTTTCAAATGAATTGCCTTGCATTCTTTTGAACCGCAAATCTGGCTCAAATCCCAGAGTTTGTCAGATTCTTCCACATGTTCTTTTTTACTTCTTATCTGGGCACAGTCATATGACATGTAACTTGCAACGTATATGCTTCTACGCTCCATACGCAGGCATCGACCGTTTCGGGAGAATTGCTAAGCACTCTCTGTGACAAAGAGCCGCCACAACCACAATTAGCTGGCCCCGGTTTTGCCCTTTATGTGCGTTTAGCACATTCCCGACAAGGCCGATTTTTCGATTACTGTCGTTTTGAACCAAAGCCTTTTTCGCTTTGTTAAACTTACGTCCACCCTTGGGTCGTAATGTCCGAAATGGCAGTCTTTTTGGCAAAAATTGAAAAATGTTCTGAGAATTTCCCCATAAGGGTTATCGAAAGCGCTAATTATCAAGATATGATTTATTACAGCTTTGGGGATTATACGGCAAGGTTACGGTAGTCATTCTGTACGAACCCAACATCATAGGGTGTATGACTTTATGAACGATAGCATGTGCCAGCCGCCAGCTGGGTACCGTACGCGGTACGCTGATCGCTCCGCCCTCTTGCTAATTAGCCTAGGAATGCATTGCAGCTACTGAAAAACTCTCTGATATTTCGTTCATGCTTCTCCAGTTGGTTGCAATTTGGATAACAGTCGACTTTAAGATTTCGATTAAACACTGCACTTATACTTTTTCGAATCTGCTTTAAATAAAAAAATTCTTTTTTTGCTTTCAAAAACTGCTACCCTCAGTGTAAACTGATTTGTACCTCAATCGAAATTACGTGTGAACTAGTCCTAAGATGTGAGGTCACTCGGACAATCATGCCTGAGGTGTTCTAGATTGATTTCACACTTCAAAGTTGGATATCCAGGAGTGACTCGGTCATTCATAGGTAAATCAGCAAATCTCTTGAATTTCATGATCAAAACATTAGTTGTTCATGACTGACAGAAAAAGAAACAAAAAAGCAGAACAAAATTCTGTAAATAGTCAAGCTTCACCCAAGACTGCAACACGCTTAAACTATCAGAAGTTGCTTTCACTTGACTAGGGAACATGGCCATGAACCAGCGCTAGAGCTGTACTGCAAGAAACTCGTCCATCTTGCGATAGGCGGGGCTAACGGTGCGCACCTTATTGACACACGCCTGCCTAAGCGCGCGCTATCGTTCATAAAGTCCGCCACCCAACATCATATTCTCATGAAAAATTGTATTTTGGGGTTATTTCACGTGCTGAGCACGATTATAGTGTGCACTTTGTTCACTACTTTTCCACAGTGGGACTACGGTAGCAGCACGGTAAAATGTAAAAATTGAGAAACTCCTGTAAGAAGGCTTGAGTTAGAACTTGAGACTATCATTTTCGTAATCAGCATGCTGTAAAACCTATATATGTAATGTTTGAGCCTTCTGGGATGAACAGTGCAAAAAATCAATAAAATCGATAAACTCGATGGTTTTTGATGGGCTGACATCAGTCTCGTGTGTCTCCCCGTACTTCTCGTGCATGTAAACTTATTTTCAAATACAGCACCATTCCGCGAAATTGAGCTAAGTCTGTGCCCTATCTTCGGTATACCTACCCCACATTACATTGCATTATCCCGAGCCCGGACCATCTGGCTGAGGCTTCGCCAAGGTGTCCCAACTATGTATCAGAGCCCCATAGAGTTCCATCAAACTGGCAAAGCTAGAGCTTCACTAATCTTATGGCCCATTGGTGGGTCGTATTGTTCGAAACGGCAGAACACGTACAACCCACCGGTGGGTTATTGTCGTAAATGTGTTAAAGTACTTTTCTCCATTATTCTGTAGTGGGAAATCTCCAGAAAGAAAACTCGCCACAATATTTACGAACATAATTTCATCACAATCTTCAGCATTTGTCCTTGTCAGCCCTCACATACAGTCTTTTTCTACCCGAAGTAGGCGAAAATTCTAGTGGAGCAGCGCGCCGCCACTGGCTCAGCGAGATAGATTAGAATGAAGAGACGCAGACTGCAAAGCGGCGCTAATCGTTGGAAGCGGACTCCCGCCATTCCACTTTCCGCTTAAACCTGGTTGAAACTTACTATACCAAATTTGGCGCCATATCGTTGTCTCCCATGCGTCGTAAACAGTTCAATTCTTTATCATTCAATCAAGATGCACTTATTTTTAAGCTTTCCCCTTGAGCATATCGTGTTTGTGCCCATCAGTAGTGCAATAGGTTCTTCGTTATGCTGAGAATATTTGAGGCCACACTTCGGAACCACGCAGCGCACGGCGGTCGTTTTGCCGTACCGTGCTAATATCTCGTGCCTCCTAAAAACTCTCTGGTGTTGAAGTGGTACGGCGCCAGAGCAGGGGAGAGAGTAGCGGCAAAATATGACTTCTTGCCATAAGTTACATTGCGCAGATAGCTCTGACTGAGGCTGGAACATGGCCTAGTGAATATCGCGGAGCGACGATCGTGAAATTTTCGCGCTGATGTGTGCCGTGATCCGTTCTCAATGTTTGGGGGTACGGATATGCGTAAGACGTTTTGCTTTTTCTCCGAGTACGACTTCCAGCCTAGCATATGCCACTAGTGCTAGGACCTGACCCAGAAATTTGCTGTGGCTGTTAATTTACACGTTCAATATCTGTCACTGATTTTGAAGACGTGACATTTTGATAATCTTACAGGCGAGCCTTTGCATTCGCAATCCCTTGCATTTTCGAACAGCTTTTTGTCGCCTTTATTCAAATGAAGCGAACTTTTATGTTACTTCCTATTTTGCTTCCGAGGTTATCGGTTGTTTTGATTGGAGGTGAACAGTCTAGCCGTTAAAAGAGTACTGTTGATGATCTTGACTCGTTCAGAATAAATAGAAAGCTGTGCATGTGCTTTTTTGTCCATTATTTTCAACATCATTCAATGCACTTTTTTTACACATTTCGATAGTTATCTACATATTACATGATCTTATCACAATTCTCAGATGAAAACGAATTGACAAATTGGGTGGAGCGATCAATGGTGTCATTAGACGAAGAGGAGGTCAATGAACGAATGACCGAAATGGATACGGACGGAGATAAATTGGTGAGAGATCGCAAGTCACAAGATTTTTAGCACACGCTTCTTCATTTCTGACATATGCTGAGTATTCGATCTGTTGAACACACTTTGTTTTACCATTGTTTGTAACGATTGCGGAGCTTTTCCCATCGCTTCAGCGCGTCCATGTATCGATCGTTCAGGTTTCATGGGATGAGTACGTGGCCGACTCGTTCCCCGAACAAGATATCAAGAAACTCGACCCCGATGATAAAAAGTTGATGGATGAGGACGCAATGTACTTCAAAGGTAACTCTTAGCTCTGTTTTCAGTTTGAGTAAACTTTTTTTTCCAGCAGCGGACGTAGATAAGGACGGAAAGCTTAATAAAGAAGAACTGAGCGCTTTTCTTAATCCAGAGAACTACGCACACATGCACAAGATACTCGTTGATGTGGGTTATCGATTCCTGTTGGTTAGCCACCGCCATCGACCCCGCGCACTGATAACGAATTGATAACAGTCTGATGCCTGCGCATTAGTAATGTAACAGCACTTGAATGGAGGTGTTTCTCTCTCACGCAGGCTAGAAAGTAATGCCAAACAATTTGGCGGATTCGTTAATTCGTTATGTCATTTGTCAGCTACGTGACGCAGCATAACCTTTCTGAAGTACTTCTTGATATCGGCTTCATTTGAGGTAACAATGAAAGAGAAGGATCTGAATAAGGATGGCGCCATTAACTTGAACGAGTTCCTTGGTGAAATGGCTGACAACTCACAAAGCGAGTGGCATAAGGTCGAGTCAGACAGGTTAGTTTCTAATTCCACGTGCACAGTGAAGGGGCGGGGTCGAGAGAACATTTTGTGTACATTCATGTGCCGCTGTGCATCAGTCAGAGCGCCTCATCATTGTTCTCGATGCAGTCACTGAGTATGTCTCTGTTTTCTTTATGTGGACCCTTTCCTTCATTCACGTTCCTCTGTCATGCCTTTGGTAAATCCCCTATTCCCATCTCTCATTTGCGAGTTAGGTTTCTTTGGGGATTTTGAAATCGATTTTCGGATTTGCTCAGAACTGAGTGTTTCATTTTTCAATCACAAAACATTTTTGCGGGATGATTGATTCGTAGGAATGCAGCGGGTACGTTATGATGGTGACAGTCAGAGCTGCAGTAGTATCGACAGTGGCGAAGAACATTGCCTATGCCTCAACGCTATTTGCGCCTCGATTGCACCGTCTTTGCTTGCATGCTATCTGGAAGCTCGATGCTTCCTCGCACACATGCGTGGAGCTTGAATTTTACTCAGTATAAGATGTCCTTGTCAGCTTTTCTTGCAAGAGAAATTCTAATGATGCTACTGTCTGCCTATGATTTATCATGGAGGTAGCGGGATGATGAACTGAAGGCTGTTCGTTAGATATTCTTACTTTGATTCCACGAGTTCAAGACGCACATATTAACTCGGTCCTTAAGTTCGCGCTGTTTTTCAGACCAATGTTCAAATCACTTAGAATAAGATGGACAAGTGCTGTAAGCACTATGCGATGCAGAATTTCTTCCTCTTTCTAACGTTATGTTTTTGTTCAGATATCCTTGGTGTCCGCTCAATAATCGGCAGGGATCTCCAACCCATGATTCCATCTTGAGTTTGGATATTGTTTAAAATTCCTATTTCCAACTTTTGGACTAGCATTGATAGCAGTTGGATAGAATAAGCAAAATGCAATACAATTCAGTTTTTTGGCATCTCTAGCTGGCTTCTCAAACATTTAAAAATATTTTTTTGATGCCATTCACATATTTGTGCACCTCAATTCACAATAAACAACTAGCAAGCAGGGTGTCATTCGATGCAGCTTTTTCTTTCCTTTCTGATACTTTTTCTTCCTGATTCGTAAAATAGCTGGAGATAAGATCATTGTTAATTATTGTTAATTATTGTTCCCAGGCTCGTTCCCAGGCTGTAAACAGAGAATTTGGAATCCAAAATTTTGAACCGATAAACGCTCAGTTGTTCGCTAAAATCAGCGTTAAGTGTTAAGCTGTTTTTAGGGGCCTCAAATTCCAAAAATTTGTCAGTTTCTAAAGCGATTGTGTATTTCGCGACTTCTCAAAAGTAAGGGTTTTTGAGGAAATTATTCTGAAAAATACTGAAAACTTAGTTGATGAAGCCAAAAAATTCATTGTATTGCATTTTCTTTATCCTATCCAACTGTTATCGAAGGTAGTTCAAAAGTTGAAAAGGGAAATTTTAAAAAATATCCAAACTCAAGATTGAATCATGGGTTGGAGATCCCTGCCGATTATTGAACGGACATCAAGGGAATCTGAACATAAACATAACATCAGAAAGAGGAAGAAGTTCTGCATCGGATAGTGCTTACAGCGTTTGTCCATCTTTATTCTAAAAGGTTTGAACATGGATCTGAAAAACAGCGTGAACTTTCGGACCGACCTAATATTTTTTTCCCTAAACACGACAGGCTGAACACAATAGAAAAATTTCGCGAGCAAAAGACCTTCTAGATACGTACTGCTTCTTACTTAGAAAAACCATTTTGCGAGGCAAAGTGGATCGGCCGAGATGTTTGTTTGAAAAAAATTAAATGCATCTTGTATCCTGAATTTGTTTACAGGCTGAAAATTCGTTGCGGTTATTTGTTCGGAGTAGAGCATTTGAGGCACGAAATAGAGAAAACTAGGAAATCCGAGATAAACACTGAAACAGGAAAACTTTCAGGAACTCAACCTATGCAGATTATCTATTGATCAGTAATAGGCTAGGCAAGCGGTTTAAAGGAACTGGTAAACATGCATACTTGGCACTGGACTCCGAAATGTTGCATACTTTGCAGAGAGGGCAGATAGAGGCTGCAAAAGCTTGCCATTTCTGCTTACGGATGAATTGAGCGAGTTGCAGGCCTGTTCGCAAATTTGGTCGTCGATGCGCAATTTTGATCACTCTTTCTCCTCTGTACTTTCAAGAGAATCGAGCAGGTTAATAGTTTGTGACCAGTCCTTTCCTCAACATTGGGGCGACCCTTTCACTACGGCAGGAGAAGCTGTTACTGACAAAAAAAATGATAATGAGAGATGAGAGACGGACTAGAGATAACTTGCTGAGGTAGTATTCCTATACTCTAAGCAGGTATTAGGTTCTAATATTTTTGTTAACTTTTTTGTCATTCTGAAAAACCAGAAAATTCAGTCAAGTCTCAGGTTTGACGTTCAGGGAGGGCCCTAAACAGCCATATCTAGCATCATTTTTATTTTCACGATTTTTTAACACAATTATTACATTCATTTTTCTTCATATTTCAAAATCCTCTCATTGTTTTTCTTTCATTCGATTGCTTATGGACTTCGGGGAGTATAAGCTCTTTGGTGATGCAAGTCAGAAATCAAGAATTGTTCGGATATCTGGGGTTTGAAAACTGAACACTTTATGTGCAGGATTGTCTGTAAGCCGCAACTCTTCACACAACTTCAAGGGGAAAAATTCCCAGTGAAAGTTCCTACTTATATTACGCTTAATAGTAAGGAGAAAATGGAATATTATAGAACTGTTAGATTAGAGCAGTAGCATAACGAGTTTTTGATACTCTGCTTCTATGAATCAATAAAAGGGATCCTGTGGCGTCTTTACTGTTTTACTATTATGTTTTACTGAATCTGTCTTGTATCTTACCGCGAAAAAACCAGGCTGTTTTGTGAAGTCATCGCCGAAGACCGGATTCTTGAAGAACATCTCGGAACGGTTTTTTGGCCATACTTTTGTGCGAACTTGGAAATTCTGCGCCTTCTTCAATAAAATCCATCCAGGAGCAGCTAACAGGAATGTTCACAAAAATTGTAGAGAGTGACGTGAACAGATTTGCTAATCTCTCCTCTCTCGACATTGGTTTTTTTTTTCACATTATGATCACCTTGTAATTTGAAGGTAGCTTGAGCTACATTTAAATGAAAGGGTTTGGCTCCTCCATCACACTTCTTCACTAGGAAAGCGAATTAACTATGATTATTTTTGGAAGAAGCTGCTGATTTTGTAGAACTTCATGCGTGTGCTGTTTCATCATTGGAATCGTGTAATTTCTATCACCGTCAGCAAATGCCGTTCGCCATTGCCATTTTTGCTTCACGAATTCCAATTATCATACAACATCACAGTGTCTCTTTGCCGTTTATCAAAGAGGCAGTATGATATTGCATGTAAGTGAAATTCGAGAAGCAAAAAGAACAAGTTATGCAACAGAAAATGAATCACATCTTAAAGGCAGTGTCTCACCAAAATTTACTTGCTGAGATTTCTGCATTTTGCAAGCCTGTCGGACCCTGTCCAGCACTGTATGGGCTTAAAATCGCACGAAGTTCCCAAAAACCCCGTTTTCTGGGGGTCCCGAGGAAGCACCGCGGACGAGTTGTACCTTCCAACTTCAGCCTCATCCACAGTGGCGGCAACAGAGGGGAGGTGGATGCCAAGTGGAGGACATGTTCAAACGCGTAAGGGGGGAGACTGAAGGAGTCGTCCGCGCGTACCAAGTCGCTCTCCGCGTACCACTTTAAGGGAATTTTTCTCAGCGTGGAGGGGGTCAAATTGAGTGGGACCTGTTGCAATGGCCTATCTAGAGGTCCCTATGATAGAATATGTGAAGATCCGCGCGACCCCAACTTTGGTGAGACACTGCCTTTAACTTTCACTCATATTTGAACATAGTGAACTTCCTGACTTTTTGTAGCTGAAGAATAATCGAGACAATAGAAAGAAGCTCAGAAGGGCATATTGAATTTCTCCGGATGTGTTGGATCCCGTTATATGCTACTGGAGGATGTCGAAATTTCAGAGTCGTTATCAATAAAATCTGAGGCGACGAAAATTTTTGAGCAAATGGGGATGGGCATGTGCTGTGCTTTCTTTCCTTTGTCTGCCTGGAAGCTACTTTGTTTATACAGAAAATCTTTCGTCCGCCGTGATTTTGCTATTTAAAGAACTGATAACCATCCTCTAACTATATCGTTTCTCAAGAGCCCATGTTATTATGCTTGATTCCGTATTTGAGCTTGTATCCCCGGCCCTATCGGGGCCACAATCGCAATTCACCTCCTTATACTAGAAAACTCACTTGCTACAGGCTCGAGTCACATTCTTCGCACAGCGAAGCAACTGGGTTTAATGCCCATGTTCATGCAAAAGTGGGAATTTGTTTGTTAGGCAGGCCCTTTACGCCCTATACTCGTCGGGAGCCTCCCCTCGATCGATATGCATTAGATAGGTGCAAAAGGGGCGATTTTTGTGCTATAAGGGGCGATGGGCTGTCGCCAATCGCCAGTCGATGTATGAAACGTACAGTCGCCGGAAAGCTTTTGAAGTCCTACGATAAAGTAAGCACATAGTACGTAGAAGTTCTTCAGCTTATGTATTTAACTAGAGGAAATCAGCAACGTTGAGCGATTATTTCGGACACGCAGGCATCATTCCACCGAAATCACTCTTTTTATTATTGTAATTACACATTTACTTACTTTTTTGCTCCGTAGCCTCATGATTAGTCCCAAAAACCCTAGAACTTTAGCATGGATACATCATCATGCAAAAATACAGCTACATCGCAATTTTTTGCGCCAAACAGAAGCTGGTTTTGAGGCTTGGTGCTGCTTTAGAGTTAGTTTAGAACTTGGTTAAAAAAAACGCGCGAAAACGCAGGGATTTTCTAAGCCTCAAACAAATTATTTATCGACAAAGCTTAATTTATCTTATAGCATTGTTAGAAGCTATCTATAGTTCTTGAATTACAGAAATCACTCTAAAAACACGTTTTTAGAGCACAGTGACCCCAAGGCATTTTGAGCCATATGAGAAGAGTGACGCTTCTCTTACAATTAGTTAACTGTGCTCTTCTCTTACAATTAGTTAACTGTGCTGGGTTCAGTGTGTAGCAGATACCTCAAACTTGGTTAATGTAACTTCACAAAAATTTTGACTCGAAAGATTGCAATTTTGAATGAAAAAACGAGGCTCGTTGAGGTGTTGGTATAATTATGAACCACACACCTTCTTGTGCCGCGTATACCGTTTCCGGTTTATGGTCTTTCACATCACCAGCGGTTTTTGAGGTTTTTCGAAGGAATCCCACAACCCCCGAAATATGGGGTATTCGGGTAATTATGAACCGCACTTCAGCAAAATTTGTATTTTTCGACGTTGAAATCTGGTTATTATTTATTCTTTGAATTTTGGAATTTATATTCCAAGTCTTCGTTACATATGGACTCATATACAGACAGCAACTATACTTGAAATGTTGTACTCTGATCTACGACCATAATATGATTGAATTTAACTAGTTGTATCTGACGGACTGAGACTAGGCTGGTTGTTTTTCTTGCGATTTCATGTCATACACTGACTTCAACATATGGCGGCTGCAAAATATCATTAAGAAAGAATTTTTGAAGCAATCTCGTGAGAGGTAAGAATTTGCTTTTGCGCCGGAATACAGACTTTCGAAATTTGGTGGCAATTGCAGAAAGGATGAATTTGAGTGCAGAATAGAACTACTGTTTTTATTGTTTTTGAATTGGGTTTCTACCTTTGTCTTTCGAAAATGCTGGTCTTCAATAAGAGGATGCGTTCATACCTAACGTGACTCTATACAAATTAGGCATTAGAGCTCCACACTGTAACTCATCTCACTAGAATATATATTGGAAGAATACGATGCAAGTTTACAGTCAGCCACCTCGTCTGATCGTGTGACTTCGTGTGTTTGTGAAATCAGCGACATCGGAAGAATAAGTAATTTGATTTGATTGAAGTCATATGTCTAGCAGCTTAACTGTTAAGTATACCTATGTATGTCTAAGTTCATCTCTCATTAAGAACAGCGGAGATACGGGAAAGTTTTAACTCTCTAAACAGCCAGAGAGCGAGTTGGTGTAAGTGCCTATTGCAAAACCACTTTGGACCCTCGCACGTCTGCTCTGCATCTAGTTGTTGTAGCATGGTTTACAAGTAGTCGCGCGATCACACCTGACTCCTCAGTAATTTGAACAGGGGATCTGCCAGGTATTCTGTCTGAAAACCAGTCAAATTAATCGAATTTAGATTTATGAAGGAGTACGACATCGATGGTGATGGTGTTTTGCGTGGTGAAGAAGTGCGTCGTTGGTTGATCCCTGATGTAAAAATGGTCGCCAAACAAGAAGCCTCACATCTTATCAGTGGTGCAGATAAAAACAAAGTGAGTTCGCTTTCCTTTGATAAACAACTTGTTCTCATTTTTTCGTGTTGTAGGATGGAAAATTGAGTATTAATGAGATACTGGATGCTCATCAGCTATTTGTTGGTTCCGAAGCCACCAACTACGGAGAGGATCTGCATAAAATATCTCACACTGAACTATAAGTCGGTAAATTATTGATTCTGTCACGATCCTCCCCTCATGTCCGCCTTCTATGTCCTCTTATCATCCATATTAGTGAACTTGTAGTGTCCGTCAAAGCGTTTATACTGCATACGAGAAGCGAAAATCGGTCGATTGATCTCTAAGTAGTAGTGTGATGGTGAACGTATTTACGCGCCGCATTACTGTAACTACATTATGTATGCTTGTGTAACATCTAATAGCTGCCCGTTCTCGCCTTTCGCGGCAAGTATCGCAAACTGCTCGTGCTGTTGTTGTATTTTTTTCTAGGATCCACGCAAGGGTCACGTTCTAGTGTTATTCCAAATGAATTTTTAGTCCTTCCATAGTGAAGAATGTGTAGTCGTGTCATTGAGCCATCCGTTATGCTGATCTTATCGAATCTACGGTCTTTTTGCCTTCGTACATCTCTCGCCTCTCTTCTCATTGAATCATCTCCATCGATCTTCCAAAGCCATTCAGGCTCAAAATGCCATCCATTGAGATATTATTTTTATTAGAATTTCTATCTCTACAGTTGCAGTATAAGTAGTTAGCTCATATATCGGTTTCTTTGGTGCTTTTTCTATCCATTACTTTCTTTTTTATTCAGCCAAGTTCTCGAATTGCTCTCTGTCTCGGTCCATGCCAATGATCATCTCGTCATTATGCTTTTTCGTAATGAAATTTGCGCTTTATTATGGTTTAGTTTGTCCATATATGTCTTCCTGGGCTCAAAATTGGTTTTTCTGCAATAATAAAAGTATTTTACAGGCGTTGGAACCAAATAGCTTTGCAAGTCCAACAGATAATCCTGGGTTACTCAAACTTGTAATATATCAGTTCATTTCCATGTTTGCTTGTAAAATTTTTGCCAGAATTTGTGATTGTTAAATGCACTGCAAAAATTGCATTATCCTGCAGATGAAACCATACAGTCTATCCCAATCGAGATGAGGCAGCCAGACTGAAATTGCGCGCTCGCAGCGCTAGCAGTTAGTGCTGCATACGCGCGCTATCGGTAATAGTGAAGGGACTGAGAAGAGAGTAGACATGTTAGCCGGAGATTTGACGCAATGCTTTCGCGACACGAACTCGCGCCATGACCAGGGCTCGGCACGAGGTGGCTAGATGAAAATGGAAAAAACGAAGTCCCCTTTGACCCTGAACCAAATTTCTTCTAAAAACCTGAAAAATTCCCGAAAATCCCTCAAAAAACGAAACGTCGACTAAAAAAAAAGGTCGCCGTCGTCAATTTTCCGTATATCTTCGCTCACAAAAACGAAACCCCCTTTGCTTTTCGTCCCAAAAACGATATCCAGCTTGCTTGTAAGCCACCTGTGCCGAGCCCTGGCCATGACAATTTCGGCCTGGTTTTGATGGGACAGACTGTAATCTTGCGCCGAGCCTCTATAGGTTTGCAAATTGAGAGTCGCAGCCACTCATCTTCTGAAGAACTGGGACTCTTAGGCCCGTATGCACGTACATCCCCGCTGGGGAGGGGAGGGGAGCTGGATCCCCAGGGGAACGATCCCCTCCGCCGAACCCCGCCATGACAGAGGGGAGGGGAGCGATCCCCTCCCCTGCACCTAAGCGGGGATGATGTGAATGGTTTCAGAGGTATTGATCGAGCGAACCCCAGTGCATACGGGGTTCGAATGGGGGAGGGGATCCCTTCCCTTCCCCCACTCGAACCCCGTATGCGCGAATTCAACTCATTAACGCGGGGGAGGGGATCGACATCCCCTGAAAAGAAGTAGGGGTTTGATGGTGTACATCATGCTAGAGACGCGGATATTCTGGTTCTGCTCAGTCATTACCAAGCATTTCGTTCATTTTGACGGAGGGTTTTCTTTGAAAGCCGGGTTCTTCTCTCAGCGACCTGTGGCTTGCAATTTGTCTTTCTTTTCTATATTCGCCTCTTGAGAAGGAATCCGAGCAATAATAGCAGCCAGTTTCGATTATTTGTAGGAGTTCTTGATCATTCAGAAAATTTGCGCATTTTTCATAAAACATAATAGTTTTAACTATATAGGCTGAGTAAACACTTTGTAACTTTCATATTTCATGACATGTTGCCATTATCTTGTTATTTTAACATAAGCTGCCTCGAAAAAATCTAGAAAGTAGCACATTTGCCTATTTCTGAGTAGAAATCCCCTGGGGAGTGATCCCCTCCCCAGCGTTCCCCTTGTGCATAGCAGGGATGGCCGCTGGGGATCATTCCCCTGGGATGAAGGACGATATGCTGCTGATAGCTACAGCGTTTATGGAGAACTGGCACAATTTGCCGCTTTTGTTATGTGTTAGAATACTGCTTTGAGCGTCCGCGCGGCACCCCCCCCCCCTTTTCGGCAGCATAATGTCTTCTACCCATTCCCTTGCAGAGACACATCAACTTCTATAGTTCAACATTTTTACGCTGAAATGGGGCAGCATGAGCGAAAGTGGGCAGCATCCAAGAAAGCAGGAACATAATGGGAGTAGAAAAAATCATTTTTAGTGCCCCGAGCGCAGTCACTGCATACGCGCATTCCGCAACCCTAAATTATTGAAAGTGATGAGACGAAGATAAGTTGCAGTCAAAATATGAAATAAGAAAGATTTTTTTGTAGAAAATTTGAAAGCAAGGTGGTTTCCCCGCTTGATCCCCTCTTGTGCATAAGGGGGTTCACTTCCCCTCCCCACAGGGGATCCCTTGTCCGATATTGTCTTTGTGCATACGGGGGTTCGCGCGGGGAGGGGAAGGGATCCCCAGCGGGGATCATTTCAATGGTTAAGCGCACATCCCCTCCCCGCGGGGATGTACGTGCATACGGGCCTTACAGTAAAAAAGCTAATTCCTATGTCAAATGTTAAATGTGGTAAAAACTCCGCCATATGTGTATCCTGTAATTTGAAATGTTCTTGAGCAAGCTATAGTGCATTATTGTTTAGGTCTGTTGAGACCTGACAATCAAACGAAGACGTTAGATAACTGCTTGATCAGTTATATCACTGGGAACATGTTGGAGAAAGTGAATTGCAGATGTTGAAGATACGCTTATAAATTGACTGACTAGTAAGAAAGTGCAAGTGGGAGTGATTGCTGACTCGTAACTGTGGAGCTTGGTCCAGTCATACGTATGGCATTTGAATAGATGTACTGGCTCACTTTTGGGAGAAGTGAACGTCTAAAATAGATAAGAAATTCTGGAAGTTCATGGCATTTGTCTGCCAACCACAAGAATGAAGAAACGGTTGATGTGAGATGGAGGATTTTGTAACGTTCAATATAGTACTCATCTTTTTGCGTAAAGTTATAGAAGTGCAGAGCAAAAGCTTATTTATATATTTTCAAATCAGCACTGCTAAAGACTGGCTTTTTGTCTCGTTTAGTGGCACTGTTGAGCCAAGAAACACTTGATTTTTTTTTGTTCACAAATTTTCTCAAGTTCTTCTTCAACCAGTAATCTGACCCCAAATTTGCTTTCTTCGCTAAGAAGAGACTTTCTCCTAATATGATAATTAGCATCTTAGCTGCGCGCCAGAATAAAAAAGACATAAGTGTGGAATAACCAATTCACTGCAGAAATGGTGGATTTTTCATTTGGCGGGCTTGCCTACCTCCTTCTACCAAATCTTAGCCCTTCAGAGCATAATGCGGAAAAAATTCAATAAATCGTTAGTAATCAATATTCTCTAGCGAAAATAGCTTATCGAAAGCGGTCGGTCTCGAAGTTTCAGATCCCTTAATTTTTTCTATCATTTTAGGTCTGTCACTGATGACTTGAAAACGACGATATCAGAGACTAAATAGACATACACCCCTTTCTAAAGTTAACGTCTACGAATTCAAATTCCATAATTCTTTCCTACATTTTAGGACGAACATACAAAAGAAGCCAAGCCTTGTAGGTATTGATTCTTTGTAATGGCTATATTATTTGCAGATTTTTCCAAATGACTCTTACAGCTGCTTTCCGTGTGCAAACCAAAACCGCTTGAATATTGTAAGCACTTTCAGTCGTTGGCTATCTCATATGCGTCTCAGAAAATTGCCGCTGACTGACAGATTTTCTCTATGGCTCTTGTGGGTATTTTTGAATCTCGTAGCCAAGTACGCTATCGCAATTGGATTTTTCACTTTAAATTTTATTCAGACTACAAGAATAAGGCTTTCTGTATCGACAAGCACCGACACGGGCTCGTTATAGATTGCGGAGCAAGCGCCGCGCGGTAAATGCCCGTACCACTACAAATCGCTATCGTACAAGTCGTGCTCTAATTATACATTCTTCACTCGCTCTGCGCCCGCAGTCTACGGTTAGTCCGTGCGCTCGACAGCACTTCAATCGTCATTGGGAAGTTCTTTTAAGCGTGTAAGAATTCCGGCAAAATTTTACTTCCCGTACGTTTCAATTCGTTTTAGTATTTGTCTTAGCACTTCGCAACACTGCTGCAGCGGCCTTTTTCCTTCATGACTTTTTGTGCAGTAAGCTGGCATTTCAGCTTCTCATGCATCGTTCGAAGCTCAACACTCGACTGATACAATATCTTTATAATATATATTTTGCAACTTAAAATTCAAGTCGTGTGGACTCATCGGTGTGTGAATTATTTTCGAGTAATCAGTATGTCTCTCGCTGATCTGTATTATGTTAGAAAAAAAAACTTAAACATAAATGCTTTCGAAAAAATCTGAATGTGTGTTCTCAGTTGTAAACAATAACATTTGACCATCAGATCATTGAATTTAGTCTTACCAATTTTTAGTCAAGATTGCCTGCAGATCATCACAGAAGAGGTGGTAATTTTTCAAAAGTATCATCTTATGTGATTTCAGTTTTCAATGTCCGTCAGCGGATGCGAAAGCGCGAAAGTGCGAGCGATTTCTCGTCTGGTCGCAATATATCACATCGCTAGCTTTCACTTGGGTAATTTACGTCCTTTAATTTACAAATTCTTCCAGTTGGACAGAATCTTATGGCTGAGCACTGCTCATGTCTGAATTTTCTCGCTTTGGATTCTAGTAATAGTTTAGAGCCTGCCGGTGCATCATGAAGAACCACATTTCGTCGCTGGCGTTACTACTGTCACTCAAAAGTAAGCCAGTGTTGTTCAGTCACTGTAATAAATGACGATCTTTTTCTTCCTTCACCTGAACTTGCAGTCTCTTCTGCTCTGCGACCGCGTGGTATCGGCCTGATTCGGTTACCGTTTGGCGTATCTGATCATCGATCGGGTCCCTATCTTCCCAACCTGTACATCGCTGGAAACAAGCTCTACCACCGAGTAAGACCTTTCATTCAAAATATAGGGAGCGCAAAAAGTAAAAGTGCTGTCCTCCGAAATTCCCTAAAATAGCTCTCAGATAAAATCTACGATCTCCTGGTTTCTTATGTACAGAAAACCTTGGAGATCAAAATGAGATGGGTTTCAGGGGTTATCGATGTTGCGTCACAGCGCAAAAGCATGTTTTTTGTCCCGCCAGTTTACCCTTTATAATTATTTCAAGTTCGAGTCAAGGTACTAGCTATAGTGAGTTATGACTACTCTCCAATATCCAATAATTGATTTATTTTGTTATAATCACATGAAATTCTAGCTGAAGAAGGAGTGATCTAAAGTTATTAGAGCTTTAGGCCCGCGTTAGGGTTTTGTGCCAGTATTCGATTGCTCGCAGTTTTTGTGCCATGTTTTTTGGTCGTATTCGGTTTCCCAGCAGCAGTGTTTTATGATAAAAGACAACCTTTTTCATACTGTACCAAAGAATTGACTATCTTCAGAGAAGAAAGATATTGAAAACAGACTTGGGGCACCATTCAATAGGGCGAAGCAAGCTCTACAAAATGACCACTAAAAACCGTCTAACAAGGAATGCTTGTTTAGTCAAAATGGCTTTTTTAGATGGAATGTATACCATATTGAAGGGCATAAAATGCTGATTTTAACCTGCCCTCCTTATCTGCAGAACGTTTTTGGACGAGGAGTTATGAGCTCTTATTGAGGCAAAAAATTGAATGTGCAGGCAGCACAAAAATAGCCGCAATACTTTTTCTAGCCCTTTAATGGAGCAGTGTTAATCATCAGAGAACTTTATTTAGAAGATACTCTCAAATAAAAAATATATCACACTTGGTTGCATTATTTGAGGGCTAGTAAGATTTTAACAAATCAATTTACCCCAAATGCGCATTCAATTTTTGGCTCCAAAAAACGTTCGTAACTCCTCGTCCATAAACGTTCTGCAGATAAGGAAGGCAGATTTGGAGTCAGCGTTTTATGCCCTTTAACATGGTATATATCTCATTTGGAAAGGTCACTTCGACTAAACAAGCTTCCCTTGTAAGTCGCAATCCAGGTAAAATTTGGATTTAAAATCAAATATTTTCAGCTACCCTAAAAATCGGGTCTCCTTCCAGAGAATGGGTGTATGCCCTTCTGAACCGCTTCGTCGCGCTAATTACTCTGCCCGGGCGGCGCTAATTACTCCTCCTTATAACCTACCAAAGATTTCAAATATTTCTGAGCCTTCCAAAGCAAGCGAGGCACACGAATAATGATAGTGACGATGTTTGGATTATGAAGACAAAATTTTGGAAAAGTTGCATGTTTTTTTTACTGGCCTTTCGTGATTTCTTCGTCCTTCCCACTTTTGAAAACACCGTGAAGTCTGCATGTGTAAGCTGAAGAATTTACCTAAGCCGCCCACGTATAACATTTTTGAGTTTCATGGGAAACTCGAAATCTTGTTCAATTGCTTAATTCTTTTTATCAAGCCTTTGCAATCCAATTCAGACGTCTCTAACGACAGCATAGCTCTCGCCTACCCAAGTCCCGCGGCAGCGCGACCAATTAGAGGCGCGCAGTAATTAGGCTGCTAATGCTAGCGGTTCAGAAGAGCCGTCTCCCCCAGAGAATTCCTACGGACTTCCAACTCGGTCTTAATATAGTAGACACATAATAGTATCCAAAAGTGTTTTTGGTTCATTTTTTTTTTCGGAGTTCAAAATTGAGAAAAAAAAGGTGGTCCGAAAATGCCAAAATGCCACTTTTTTCGAGTTTGTCATGGAAAACTTGGTATTTCTCCATCATAAGAGGACATACGGGGCTAAAGTTTCAATATTATACTTGGTAGGCTTGTAGTATACAATGGCATATGTGGGAGTTGTTGGGGCGGAGTTTGCCAATTTCATACCATTTTTTTCTCGCTTTCTAAGCTCGAAAAAAAAAATCCGGTAAAGGTATATTTGAGTACTACTATGTGCCTTACTGATAAAAACCAAGTTTGAGTTCCGTACGATAGTCTTCGCAGAAATCCAATTTTCAGGTAATAAATTTTTTTTCGATTTTTGTTCCAAACTTTACCTGGATTATGACATAGGCGCATCCTTTGAGGTCATTTTGTAGAGTTTGCTTCGCTCTATGGAATAATGCTCTAATTCTACTAGGAGAACAAAAACAGTTCGGTTTATTTAGAAATACGGTTTCCTTTGGGACAACCTAATACCTTTCCTGAGCAGTAAACTGTTTACCCTAGAAATTTCTGTGATCTCATGCATTGAAGAAAGTGGTATATATCAGTGGTAGTCGCAGATTTCCTTCCGGCGGCGCAACGAGATAGCTAGGCAGAAAGTTTTTTTCTGGGATGATTGTCATTTTTGCGATCTTACAACCCCAATATCTCAAAAGAAGAGGGCGTGATCGTCGCAGGCTAATTTGTATTTTCAGATGAATTTCAAAAATCTTTCTAATTATTTACAAGTATAAACAAGTAACTTGCGCAGTTATTACTCACGTAAGTATTTTTCAAAAACTTCCTGACCCAATGTCCTCCCCCCCCCGCCTCCTTCCCTCGGCCGCACTGTATTTTTATATTGACAATCAGTTGGGATATCAGGCTTCGCTATCAATATGACATGATAGAACTAACCATTCCTTCCCACTTTTCAGACAGTCGAAGGGATACCTCCGGTGGGAAATGGCGCGAGTCTGCCACTTCGGCTTTAGAGTGCTCCGGAGCCCTGCCCCGCATTTTGCTGCTCCGAGGCTCTCAACTGCGCACCTCCGGAGCAGAGATTTGCGCGTCCCGGAGGGACCCCTCTCCGGAATGGGACCCCTCTCCGGGACGCGCAAATCTTTGCTCCGGAGGTGCGCCAGTTTTGGGAGAGCCCCGGAGCAGCAAAATGCGTGAAATGGCAGGGCTCCGAAGCGCCCAGAGCGCGAAGTGGCAGACTCGCGCCATTTGCCCGCCGGAGGTATCCCTTCGACTATCTGAGTTCTACGTCGCAGTTCCTTGCCTCTCCCTCCCTCCTACGCCGGCTCCTTGCCCCACTGTGTTTGTAATGAGCATGCTCATCTACCCTCTGCACAGATTTCCAGCTCTCAGGCTCGAAATTAAAAAAGAAAAGAAATTCATAAATGCAATGGATATTTCTCCGATTTAGTGTTACACTGGTGACAAGGCTTGACCCTCTTTGTCGGCTCCCATCTCCAGAGTAGATTTTGTGAAAAATCGATAAAGTCGATAGAAATATGAGCATGTTTACAAACGATTATTACATTTGTGTCAGCATGCTTCCTTACATCGCTGTGCCGTTCTTAGCCCCGGAGCTCAAAGTTTGCAAACGATAAAATCAAAGAAGTAATTCATTCTCTGACAAACAAGACACGAGTATTCTTAGTATTACGTACGTTTGATTAACAAGTTTAAATGCGTGTTTTAAATGCGCTCTGATAATTTACTATCTGGACCCATTTTTTCAAAGAAGGGTAAGGCTTCTTTCCTACCACTATATTTGGTCCCAACTTCCTAGAAAGGCCACATATCAAAGAAATTTGACATGCCATCTACATGTGTAACAAGTTTTACCAAGAGCTTTTGCCCTACCTAGCAACATAAGTTCATTTTCTAGTCAATACTGACCCCATTTTCGATTGAATAATTTCAGAAATGAACACTTGCTGATAATAACATCACCCTGTTACCAATGACCAGCAGCGAGGAACTACTTCAAGCCATCATTTAAAAATTTTCCTCGCTAAACTCGCATGGCGGAAAATTTGAAGAGAAATTGGTTCTTGAATCGTTGCTAAAAGCAAATGAAATATTCTGATAATGGTTCTGATTGTTTTACTCTATGAAAATTGTTGAACAGCTTTTTGGTGATTACAAATGCTCTTTTACCTCACCGAATTTCGAAAAAACATGAAAATGGACTGAAATGTGTTAATGATTTCCTAACACTTGGCGGGAAGGCAGTCGTGAAATCATGTAAAATTGTTCTTAGACCAGGGCTCGGCACGAGGTGGCTTACAAGCAAGCTGTATATCGTTTTTGGGACGAAAAGCAAAGGGGGTTTCGTTTTTGTGACCGAAGAGACACGGAAAATTGGCGACGGCGACCTTTTTTTTTAGTCGACGTTTCGTTTTTTGGGGGATTTTGGGGAATTTTTCAGGTTTTTAGAGGAAATTTGGTTGAGGGTCAAAGGGGACTTCGTAAAAATTCCCAAAAGTCAAGGGGGACTTCGTTTTTTCCATTTTCATCTAGCCACCTCGTGCCGAGCCCTGTCTTAGACTGCAGAACGTATTTATGAAAGCTTTTTGAAATGGGTCCGAATAACGGAAAAGTACCGAAATTCGTGAAAGAACATGTTCATCGCCTTCTTTAGCGTCCGAGCATAGTGTTACTCGATCTATCTATACCTACATATATAAAACTGAGTGTTGGTAAATTGTTGGTTAGTGTGTTCTTTGAAGAAACTTTTGTGTATGAACCGATCACCGCCAAACTTTGCACACGTACATATGTTTTCGACAGCGGTCCATCCCGTAGACTTTTCGCGGCGAATCCCACTTCTTCTATCGATTTATCGATTTGGACAAAAATAGTGATACAAAATGATAAAAATGAACTTTTATCATTTATTGTCAAGGCGCTTCCAATTTTCGCGTAAACAATTGCAGTAGAACTCATTTTCATTTCACGATGAAGGAGATGCGGAAAATCAAGGCGGTGCGGTAAGAAAGTATCTGCCCTGTGCCCCAAGAATAGCAGAAGAAGGCAGGAACGCAGATAAGTCAAAACCTTTAGGCGCATAATACTTGCTCTTAGTTGAGCCAGTTTAACCCACGGTGCGAGCGAAGCCGGGTATGCCAGCTTGTTTCTAATATTACTGAAATGCGTTAGAAGGCATGAACATCATGTTAATCTGACCTACGCAAAGCGTGCCTGTGTCTCTTAGTCAGAGAATAGATGATAGTCGATTATTCCGAATGATAATCTCATATCAGCATTTCAGTTAGTCCACTGCGCCAACTCAGGGCCGGCACGAGGGTGACAAATGGCTTGTGAAACAAACTCGCTTTTGCCATTTCCGTTTACGATTTTTCTAACTCCCTATTTCGCATATAGACACCAGAAACCAAATCAAACCATAGAAACCAAATTGCTATCTGTGCGTTGCAAACGAGTCATTTTTCCACTTTTCACTGATAAAAACTTCCAGGAAAAAAACTTGTGACTATCTCCTCACATAATAATTCCACAATACCTCACTATGCTCTCTTTAGCCCTTGTCCATTTATAGTCCTATTTGAAGTCATATCTTTATGCCTGCGCTTGAACGACGCAGTTGATTGCTACTCACTGAATATTAAGTTGGAATTTTTGATGACGCGTGAGCGAGACCGTTTTTGAATCTCAATCAGTATGAATTTGTCGAGAGCGTGCATGTAACATCGGCTCCCGGATTCGTATAGAGGCGGGTTTCGGACTTTGTCTGTTATTAGGGATGCACTTGTTGAACCTCCACGACAAGGGCTGGGCATACATCACATGATTTGATCGCCCTGCGATTGTCCCGAAAAGACAACTGTTACGAGTTCCTTGCATGCCGATCATCTCAGTTGCAGTAGTTATTCGCGATTAGTCGAGTCGAAAACTACCACAACTACCATGCAAAATGATCTGCATGCAGTACTCATAACAGTCATCTTGTTGAGAGAAACACGAGGGATGAAATTGCGTAATGTATGCCCGGCCCCTTATAACAATCCTTATCGTACTTTCTCGCTATCGAAAACCTCCACGTTTTGAGATGGTAAGACTCCACCTCCACAGCAGTCTGGGAGCCTATGAGATACATGTAAAGATCCTTTGCTTTTTACTTTGAAACGATTTTCAGCTTGACATTTGCCACCCTCGTGCAGGCCTTGTGCCAACTCTCAGCCACAGTTTGCAAAAAAACTGTTGAGATTGGTCAATAACGAAGAGTAGCCTCACCAAGCCCCGAAATGTATACATACAAAGTTTGGTCCGGATCGCTTCATAAATGAGTTTTGTATGAACATAAGCATAGACCAACAGACAAATAGATAAACATCTAGCTATATGAATAAGGTGATATATCGTCGAGTCATTCACCTCAATATGCGTGACATATTGGGGTGAATGACGTGAATGACATTACAATTCGCGCTATTTAATGACTTTTAAAATAGCTCATTTGCAGTGATTTTTCGTAGTTCCGCAACCTCGCGCCTGTAACAATGGTAATTTAGACGCAGTCTGTGCCTGATGTCTCCCTTCCCGGACAAGAAAAGGACTTTTCCGGACATGCTCAATTTAATCCGTTCACTCATATGACAGGCGTTGCATCCAGTTTGGATTATGGTGATTCCTGGGGTGCTGGTTACGCCGTACAGGGTGTAAATTTTCTGGGTAGGAGTTTCTCTTATACTTTTCAGTCTCCAAGCTGAACTCTGCTAAAGGCGCCCAACTGTAGAATCTAGAGCAGCTGTAGTTTGCTGTAGAGTCACTATAGACCCAATCTACCACAAAACGCAAACCTTCAAGAGATTACTACGATCACAACGCGCCACTTTATGAGGTAGAACGCATCACATGCATAAGATGTTCCACGCCTAGAAAATCGAAAAATTGATGAAGGCTACCAACTTCCAGCATCCTTGGTCGAGGTTTGGATTTATCAATGCGCTCCGCCGTTTACATCTGAAAAACTAGCGTGCATACGTGCATATGCACGAAGATGCTAAACGGGAGTCAGGGCGTGCATATGTGCGTATGCACACGGTCGTCAACGTGTTAAGCTGGTTTAGACAAACTGTGGAAAGCGTACTCGCTCGTAGATAATGTACGATATGTACTTTATGATTGGAAAAGTGAGCAGACGGCAAAAAGCTGGTCATAACATAATATAGTGCTTGAACAGTAAACTCATCGTCTTTCCCAGGACTGGATCTACGAAATCATTATCGGCAGTATGCTCAAATGCCACACTTATACACGGATGGTATGCATCAGCCATTCCAGGTGATAAATAATTGCTTTTATTTAGTATCTTCTGTGTGATGCTGTATTGCAGAACTCATTCATAGTTGGTGCTGAATTTGATGATTCCAAATACATAAGTCATGCGGTGGCCGTGGATATACCTATTCCAGGACTGAATGAGGTTAATTTGGATTTTTGTACTCTATATTATTTTGATCAACTGAACTCGTTCTATGTTCTTTCTTAAACGCTGATATAGATCAACCATAGTTAAGATTTTTGATTATCAACAAGAAACTCTCATGAAAAGGGATGAAGAACTTGTTGACATTAGCCATACCAGAATATCCCTTCCAATTCCAAGCACGGACCAACGACTTCCATTCAAGGTGGGTTCTTCTTCTCTCACTATTTTGTAGTATTGAAAGCGGTTTTGCTCAGGCGCATATGTTCGAACGCTTCAACGACATAGATCTCAACTTCGCGCAGATTTTACCCAGCCTCAACAATCACAACATCAGAACAGATGATATTGTCGATGAACTCATTACAAACCGTGCAAATCCGGCTGTCGTCGGTTAGAGTGCAATTTTTGCTCACTGCATAATAAATACTAAGACTCATATTCTTCGATCAGTAAGTCACACTCATTCGTCTACAGTTTCTCTTTCGGGCCAGAACACCAAATTCAATGGATTCTGATCTTGAGGTTTGCTTGAAATGTATTAGGTTGTCGAAAGTTTTGTTTTTTTTTTCATCGCAACGACTTAGGTACCATTTGATTCAGATTTTTACCCTCTTTCTCACAGCTATATTCGCTCTTTGATCTACCCTGTCCTTGCAATGTTAATGGCTTTTTGAGCAGCTCGAGTAACGCCAAATATTTCCTGAATTTTAGAAAATTTTCTCCTGCTATTTTTATAGAGCGCTAATAACCGTCATGTAAAGCAAGTCTTTGGCTACATTGTACTTAATTTAGATTATAAGTGCCACGTTTTTCAATCCTAAATAATTATTTATTCAGAAAGAAACCGCGGCTTTTCGATCATGTCTACCACGTAAAGTTACCGAAAACTCCAAAAGCCGATTTTTCAAAACAAATTTAACTTGGTTACGTTGCATGAATATTGTTCATTAGCAATCAAGTCGCAATTCGCAGAATCAAAAACGTCCAGGTTTTTGCTGCAGATGCATGTTTCATGACTTTGCAAAAGATACCTCCGAAGTGATAATTTTTTGAAACCAAAAATAGTTGGCTCGGAGAATCTAGAAATGCTACTGCATAGTCCGAAAATTGTTCTATTTGTGCCATACTTAACCCTTTCTGGAAATTTGGAATGAGATTTTGAAAATTGGCCTAATTTTGAACAGATAAAAATGACGGGTGAAGAATCGTGTCAAATATCAATAGCATACAGGATTGTGTCTTGGAAATGCAACCATAAAAAAGGGAAGGAAAAAACTGCATTGATTGCATGTTGGAATTCATTGAGGTCTTTATCGTGCGTAGTTCTATAGCGGTGAAAAAAACCGATAAAACTTTTGGGACAACCTAACATAGAGACGCAATTTTTTAGGCCCGGCACTACTCAAAATTGAAAAGCAATCAAAACCTCGGAATTTCATTCTCACTTCTTCACTAGACTTTGCTTTGGACTTTGCTTTGGAAATTGATTTCTCACGATTAACTTCAGCGTCTCTCACGGCCATACTGGTAGATACTGATGGGAACCGAAAAAGGAGAATGCATTAGGCGTAAAATATGGAGCAATGTGTTGCGCAGGCGCAATTGCTTTCCCGTTTTCGCTATCGGCTTCTTATATTCGATCCACTTCGACATAATCTTGTCCAAATGAATGATTCTCAGTTTTCAAGACACTGTGGACTCTTATCTTAATTCTATTTGTTTCGCACGTATGATGTTTCAGGCTCAACGTCGCACGTTGGTTTTAACCGTTCCGGACCGCGAAATCCGCGCGGCGAAAAAGAGTGCACCTCTAGCCATTAGCCAACAGAGGGACTTTATGTCGTAGACTTTGTGCTACATCTGCAATCAGCTATCAGATTAGTTCCATACTCAAAGTTCCAAATGGATTCAGCGTTGAAGTTTTGTCGCTTCATGAAGGACTTCTGTGCTTTTCTGATAGATAGGAACAAGAACTTAGTATCCAAAAGTATCTTGTTGACGGTATACATCAGTGTTAAAAATGCGGTTTTCTCTTTGAAATCGAAGCAAGGAGAAGTTGCGACGTCGCACGCGTCGTTCGCGTGTCGCACGTTGTTGCGACTGTCGTTCGATTTGTGCTCATACTCCCAAGCAAATACAGAGTCATTTGAAAAGTAGGAGCTTAGGCCTTTGACTTGATAATCTTGGACTAAAAGAAAATCTGTAAACGTCAAAAAGATCCTTCGCAGGGCACCATGTGCAGCATCGATCCGAAACGTGTTAAATGCAGCAGCTCGTCGAAACCGAACATCTCGAAATTTTGACATGGAAGGTCTGCTTGCACCCTAAACATGAGAACAGAACAGGTCCGAGCGCACAGCATGCTGCCCTTGCCTAGAAAATCCCGTTACGCGCAAGCCATTCTAGTACGCGCGGACGAGCTTGCGAATCTCCCTGACCCGTCAGAGAAGGCATGTCGCAATGTCATAACTGCGAGGGTCCCGCAGCGATTCTGCCTCTCTAACCATGGCGGGACGTGGTCACTCGTCCAAATTCAAAATGGAAGGCCTTGGGAAATGGTGGTTTTTGCCATTTTCGCGCTCTTCAAGGTGGATCTTCGGAATCAGCGCCTTGAATTACCCCAGATAAGCAAGAAAACTTCGTGTCGAGAATCTGCCAAGCCGCTGCCTTTAAAGGCAGCGTCCCACCAGACTGGGGGTATCTGGCTCTCATAATGATGTGATAGTAGACCCCCTACCTAAGCGATGACTGAAGTTCGGAGCGAAAAAGGGGGTCTACCAAGCCTGAAATTTGCTCCGAAAGTGGGCCGAATCTTACGGTAGGGCCGAACGCCGCCCACACGGCAATATCGATTTGCAGGGCCAGAGTGCGTATATATACGCACATATAGCGCACACATCATGAGTGCAGGGACCCGCAGTAACTCTGCGTCTCTACCTTGCGTGCACCTCGCACTCGCCCGATCCTACCGTAAGATTCGGCCCACTTTCGGAGCAAATTTCAGGCTTGGTAGACCCCCTTTTTCGCTCCGAACTTCAGTCATCGCGTAGGTAGGGGGTCTACTATTACATCATTACGAGAGCCAGGTACCCCCAGTCTGGTGGGACGCTGCCTTTAAAGTATCAGTGCATGCAACTGTTGTAATTTGTGTGTATTTTGTATTATAGTGGTTTTCGTGCTTGTGTCTTGTGGTCTATGCACTGCAAACTGGAACTCTCCTACTAAATAAGTCCTAATGTCGTAGCGCACGATAGCCAGACTTGTTATATATTTTTCCTGAGAACTTATTAGGATTTCTACGCTCGCGTTGAGCTTCGGTGGGAAGCAAGATAGCTGGCTTTGTTTGCCGAGAACTACTCCTTGCGAAACATAAAAACTCTTGACTGTTCTTGAAACAATCTCGAGTCTCGCGCGGTTGCCTCACTTGGGCTTGCATCGAGTGCAGCGTGTTCTCTGGCTATCTCCCACAACTGATTTACAGCTGAAGCCTGACTCTGGGCACTTCCACGCTCAGATGTGGGGTAATGATCAGATGGGTAGCGGACTATATGTCGCCGAAAAGAGGCAGTCCCTGCGGTTCTTTGCAAGAAGTACGCACTCTTGCATCACGGAGATGCGTTCCTGCAGGAAGTCCGCGCGGGCCCTCCCACATTCGGCGACATATAGCCTCCACCTGATCAAACGGACAACACGTTCGTGAACGCATGCGGGGCCCAAGCTAGGCAGCGATGTAGGACCTGAGCTGCTGGAATCGAGCTCACTCCAAGTGAGATTATCATCGGCTTCCAGATTGTGGAGGTGGAGTCTTGCCAACTCATAGCGTAGCGGTTTTTGCTAGCGAGAGAGTACGAAAAGTAATGCTATATAACGAATCTGGGAGCCGATCATATGTCTACTTCTGCAAACTCCACGATGTGATACTCATTGACAAAGCCTGTATGTGAGATTAGCGTTTCGAAAGAACATATTACATTTCTTGCCAGAATTATGCGCCATGCTGGATAGCACATTCTCCAGTGCCTTTTTTGAAGTTGCAAGCGCTGCTGGATTCAGGTTTCGAATGCATCTCAAGGAAAGAGTTGATATCTATGATGGCGTTACTGTGAGCACATCAGATCTCAACACATCTCAGAAGCAAAAGGATCTATTCGCGGGCATCATATCGAAATCTCTAAATGACTGGAAGCAAAGGAACATCAGAGGAGTATGGGTCATAGTTAGGATCGAGGTCAGCATTATAGCTTTGTTATTAAGTTCGAATTTATTATCAAAAAGAATTTAACTAGCCAAAAAGTCATTGATTTCTTTAGGTATAAACAGAAAACACTGATATTTTTGAGATTTCTTCATAAGCAAAAGAAGAGTTATGGTTTTAGAGTCATCAATCAACCACACACATTACCTTCCAATCAAGTAGATTTCCTTAATATAGTGTGCTTGCACTGTAGGAAATGCGGTAGAATTTGCACTTGAAGAAATAGCTACGCCTGTGACGCCTTCCAATTGCGCGCGCAGAATGCCGGCATTACTGGCGTGGCTAATTGTTTATGCGCAAATCTTACCGCATTTCATCTATGTAAGCACACTATATTAAAGGCAGTGTCCGGGCACATCTGGGTCCATGGCTTTTTTGCTTGGAAACTGATGAGAGGCTCCTATCTGAGGCACGCGCCATACTTGATCCGCTTGAGCTTCGCTATTGGTCAGATCAGCAAACCAACCAATAGCGAAGTGGATCGAGGGGGGGGGGGGGAGTCGTATCCAGCGGCTGTGTCTCACACTTTTCGCTCGACCCTGGTCATGACGTCACAATTGACGCTTCCTACTTCAGATTCTAAGTTTCTCCCCCAGTGACAACTGCTTGCTTTAGTCTTAGCCCACTGAGCACGCCGGTACTGTAAGCCAGTGAGATCTGCAGTACGGGCGTGCCCAATTTTCACTTTGTGTTAAGGTCGCTTTGAAGATTTTAGTTTCCCATCTCGAAAAATGTGGAAAAAATATGCTGTTGCACCATACTGTTATGAAATTTTGAAGTGGCAACTGCCATTGACTGAGCTAAAACGGTACGTCAGATGTTTGGTAAACAGAACTATCAGAAAACATGATGTAAGCCTTGCAATAGCAACGACTCTACGACGCTACAGTGAAACCCTTTTTTTGAGGAGGAAGTGGTCGATATCCGACCTAACGCAACTTCCGACTGCGACGAACGCAGCAATTCTGCTTCTGTGACTTCTGAAGAGCGAAATACACTGTTAAAGCACATAACAGTCATCAATACAGAGTCTCTGCGTTGATGCTTTTTCGAAGCGAAGACTATACAAAGTGATCAAAGAAGTTGAAGTCGCGGTACAGTGTGCTTATTCCGAAGTGATTAGTTAGCCGTCAAATGCTGCACAACAATACCTTACAGTGAGAAAGATTACCGTAAAGGACTGCTATAGTTGACTGCACGGAATCGACCGGGCTGAACGTCCGCGCGCGTGTCTCTTGCGAACTAACACTGACATTTGCGCAGTCATTACAGCGCCAGTACTCAGCAGCCGCGTTGCAGGCAAGCTCGCGTGCGTTCAGCCTCTCAGATAATCGCCGGGGGCAGGCGGTCCGCAAACTCGCGCTTTTCTGCAGGCGGTCAGCAGGATTTCGGGGCGTGGCCAAATCTTCAGCGGGCGGTATTTGCGTTTTCTGCAAGCGGGCATCAATACAAAATTTTCTGCAAGCGCTCGTCAAACAATCTCTTTCAGCGAGCGCTGGCCAAACTTTCAACAGGCGCTCAGACTCTTTTTACGCAGTTTCGGGCGTACGCCGAGAAAAGATGAGACTCTATGTGGCAGAGGTGTCATCGATGGTTTTATTACCCAAGTTTGGGGTACTTTCTTCCAGCGGAAAGTACCTGAGGGCTGTGCGGTCCTTCAAAAAGGACCGTGCGGCCCTCAATAATTTTGCATGTTCTCGCGGAAAATCCGCGAGAATGCGGCCACTGTGCCGCAACTTATGTATAAGAAAACCGCGATGGATCTTCGAGCGTTCGTCTGAAAATTGACCAAAATTATTCCAAATTTCTGCAAGCGGACCACAAAAAATCAGCGAACTATTTTTCCGGTGCCCGCTTGCTCAAAATTCGCATGGCCGCTTGCCCCCGGCGATTATCTGAGCTACAACGACCCGGGCGATTTCGTGCAATCGACTTTATATCCAGCTATTTCAAGTGCGCGAAAGACAACATGTTTCAATCGGTTGGCCCTGGGGGGCGACTCAGTTTCGTTCCCAGGTCGGCGGCCGACCATGTGCGCTCAAAGGCGGCCGCGGAGGAACAGACCCACTCACCCATCGCCCCCAGTGGTGGAGGATAAGTAACATTGCAGAAGCAGTACTGGATCATGTATCGTCCCCTCCACAGTTGCTGCTACCCTTGGTCTGCGTCTCAGACCTGCCACGTGTGGCTAACATATTGGCAACGTGGCAATAACATGTTTGCAACATGCCACAACATGTTGGCAGAACATTTTGGCCACGCCAACATGTTGCTGCACGCTGCCAACGTTTGCTGCCAACGTTCCCAACGTGTTAGTCACATGTGGCACGTGCAGACGCCAGAAGGGTAGCAGCAAATGTGTAAGGGACGATATATACCCTCGATATCAACCCATATGTCTCGCCCCAACATGACATTTATTACGTGGCTTGATGAGGCGCCATCTCGCCTCGGGCTCGCGCCACGTTGCGAGCGCATCGTTTGGCGCGACGTGCGCTTAACACAATGTGGCGCAGGCTTTTCCACGTTCTTCTTGTTGCCACGTCACGCCGAAGATGCGCACGCAACAAGGCGCAAGCCCGAGGCGGGGCGGCGACTCATCAATCCTTGTAATCCACGTCATGTTGAGGAAAGACATATGGGTTGATATCGAGGGTACTTTGACGTCGCGTTGCCACGTTGCTTCGTAGAAGGTTTGAGCTGATCTCTTCTCGACCGCTGCCCACCTTATTTGTACAGTCGGTTTCATCCTGGATCAGGTGAGACATCCTACGTGGAGCAGCGCGTATGCATCGCTGGATTTAGCGAGCGCTTAGCGCTGGCATTTTGCCCAAGAACTAAGGAGAAAGAGGAGACGCAGACTTGGGTTCGCAGCACGATATGATGTACTGTAACTGGAAACGGCGCAAACCATTGCGAGGTTGACGCCCGCCAACCCAATTTCAGCTAAGTCTCGGGCATACCTCATGCGATTTCAGTCGCGATGCATTTGGCAATACTCCAATTGTTCACAACTCATCGTAAGGGGTTTCTGAATATACGGCAGGTAGAGCACTTTATCATTCTACGGGAGTTCATATGCTGTGCGTTTCGGGTCTGCCAATATTGAATTTGAAGACATCTGGAAAATGGCCAGATTGCGTGGCGACTGAACTCGCGTGAGGTGTGCCCACGGCCTAAAGCTGGTCGAAACTTATGGGTGGACTATCTATCGCCGAATGTATGTGGGTGCGCGGACTCCCTGCAAAAACGCACCTCCATGCATGTGAAAGGGTGCGTATTTGTTGCAGATGACCGCGAAGGCCGCCCCATTTCGGCGACATATAGTCTCCACTCGAACTTACTCAATTGGCCGTTGGCGAGAATACAATCCACGCTTGAGCGATTATGCGGGGGTGACGGTCAAGAATAACGATAGCTCTGCCAGTCGCTAGCTGCCAGCTGCTCTCGCGCACAGAACAGCCCGCCCACTCATTCAGGAAGTTGAGATAAATTATTTAAATTTCAGTTCTCTTCATTGCAGTTCGTTTCCTACAACGATCAAAGAAGCTTATAGGCACCGTCCACCCAAAGTGAGGGTTCACGAGATTCAATGGCATGCTAATGTGGGCCCCCACACTAGGCCAACCCCCAAGTTTCCCCACAAAAGATTGTTTCCGGAGCGAGAAATCCGCTCTGGAAGTTACGTGATACGTGATCCAGAGGTGGTCACTCCGCCCATTTTGCAGCTTTGGGGGCTGCGGCGCTGATATACGCCGGGCGATAACCGCGCCGCAGCCCTGCAAACTGCACTTCCACCCGTCCCGCTTTCTCCAAAATAGGGGTTTTTGGGATTCTCGACTTCATATTCGAAATCAGGGCCTTCAGAAGGCCCGGAAGCGACAAAAACATGGAAGTCGAGAATTTGGGTGGACGGTGCCTTTATGTACGTATTTCACATGCTAAATTGAGCCTAAAATATTTCTGTCGCGTGTTTATGGCGATGTGCTGATTATCTTCATCTTTAAAATAGCAGAAGCCTTAATATAAAGCATTTTTGAAGAAGAATAAAGTTTTGGGCATTTACTGCTTTAACACGTTGACGACCTTGTGTATCCGCACGTATGCACGCCCTGACTCCCGTTGAGCATTTTCGTGCATCCGCGCATATGCACGCTAGTTTTTTAGGTGCAAACGAAAAGTTTTAAGGTAACTTCTATGCAGTAATACTATTAGTGGCCTGATTGTCTTACAGAACACAGGGCATCGCGGCAGCTGTTCAGAAGTTTTGGACGCAAAATTGAGTAATCAGTACGTTTTTGATGTAATCAATACATGCTAATTACGTTTTCTCGAGAAGGTGAAAACTCTGTATAGCTGTTTTGAAATCAAACAAAGATGTATCAGGCAAAAAACATATGGTTTTACAACGCTTTTCTCGAAGAGCGATTCCTTAGATATAGCCATTACATGGATTATTGGAGGGAAAATCGATGCAAAAACATTGATTTGTGTAAGTCCTGGTAAGGCTCTGTGATATACCTGTATGTCTGAATAAAGTTCGCATTTTTTACTAATAAGTGACAAAAAGACTCCCACATAATGTTTTCATGCATCCGCGCGTATGCACGGGCCAAATGCGCTAAGGACGTTAGTGGGAGTTTCGCCCAAAATGGCGCGGTCGTCAACGTGTTAAAATGTAGGGCCTGCATGAGCTTGTCCGCTGTTGGGGCGGTGCTACCAGTGCACCGTTTATTGACACCCGCGGGCTCAGGGTGCCACTATTGCCAGCTATCGTTATTCTTGACATATATACATTATGCGGTCATCGCTGGTCGCCCGCGTAGCGCGGATTTCTGAGTGCTGACGAGGGCGTGCAAGAAAAGCTACTCTTGACATCAACCCATATCTCTTCCCTTAGCATTACGTGATTACGTGTAGTAGGCGCCGCCTCGCTTCGGGCTTGAGTTACGTTGCGGGCGCATCGTTTGGTGTGACGTGGCGCTTAAACAATGTGGTACGGGCTTCTCCACGTTGTTCTTCTTGCCACACTACGCCAAGGATGGCACGCAACGTGGCGCAAGCCGGAAGCGAGGCGGCGCCTCACTAGTCCACGTAACCACGTCATGTTGAGGAAAGACATATGAGTTGACATCGAGGGTACATATTTGGCTTAGTATATTGAGGTTTCGAAACCGATTGTATGGAAACATCGTGCAGTAATTGCATATTTTGACTTCAGTTATTGGCATACTTGAATATATAAAACTTTGTTTCGATATGTACACATTTAGGATAGCTCACTCATCCCAGTGCTAGTGGACTATGGTTTTACTTTTCACCATGCACAATCGGAATATCTGGTAATGACAAAATGGCTTCCAAATACTCCATCTACTATCCCTAGGTTGTCTTAGGTTCAGTGCCTTTTGCAGGTCGTTAACATCACGTAATGTAGATATGCACACACTATGATCGGTGTTGGCGGATTAGTTGTGGACTGCGATGATAGGATACTATTGATGAGGGAAAAGCGTGGGTATGTTATTTACCCATACGCGTTCAATGCTGATATGTTTCCATGTAGTCGCTATCTTGGCTGGAAATTTCCCGGAGGCGCGTCAGACCCAAATGAAAGCATCTTTGATACAGCTGCTCGGGAAGTTCTGGAAGAAACCGGAGTGACCGCAGTTGGAAAAGCGTTGCTGTGCTTCAGGTGAGGCTTAGAGATATTGAGCTGTGAACTTGATCACAGAACTCTGTGCTTCAAACCTTCAGACAAGTTCAAGTGTCCCAGTTTGAAAATGTGGGAGATATTTATTTCATTTGCTTAATGGATGCAGTAGACCTAGTGATCAGACCTTGTCCATCAGAGACAGCCGATTGCAGGTGGTTCACCAGGTGCGTTGCAGACTTCTATTCATTGCACTTTTTGTGTTTGTTCAGGGAGCAAATAGCAATTTTGTCTGAAGCAGAATTCCACGAATTCAACCGGGAAATACTAAATCGGTATGATGCATGGAAAGCTGCTGGACGGCGCGGATGTCACATCGCTAATTGCCAGTTTACAGGCAGAAAATGTCATATGTTTTATATCGAGTAGTGCAATATTCTCGGAATCTAGTGTGTATAAAGATCAGATCATCGCAGTAGAAGTCTTCCATATTGGCGTAACATCGGTAAAACCTGTTCACGAACAGTCGTGTAGACATGCCTAAGATCTACTCATGGTACTATCGCAATGCAACCCAATTGCTGCCTTTGACTCGCAGAAATGCCAATTAAATGCCTTGAGAAAGAGGCACCAAAGGAGCAAAAGCACGAAAGCGCGAGAATAACACGAAGCGATTGTAATCATGAGGAGTCAAGACAACCGACAAAAAAATGGTTTTTCTTTCTAATCGAAAATTCTAATGTGCTTAGCAACCAGCTCAACAAGGACCATGGTGCTTTCATGCTAAACTATGAGTTTGATTTCTTGCAACATCTTGGCTTTTCCTTTCCTCTTGCTTGTCCATGTCCCCAATGAGCACTACCCAGTGGAAGCTTGAAGGCTGAGTGAGCAGTTCGCGAGAGCGTTCAAACCGTGATTTTTGTGAGGCTATTTAGCATGGTCTGAACGGGCAGCAGAGCCCGAACTTCCGAGATCGGGCCTGCCGTGCCCGACATGGCCAAACTTGCCAGTTCGGACTCTTGAACCAACGCAGTGTCCTAGGTGAGATCCAGATCTAGTTTTATCTCACTGCTTTGAATTGTCCTACAATACAAATTATTCGACAATTACTGATATTTTTCTGTAATTCTACAGAATTTCCTTTTCTTCCAGTTGTTTTATGTTCATGTTATGGCTGACTTCGGGAGAATGAGTCACGATTTGATGCTCCTCGCTCTGCATAGTATGTAGATTTTCTAGATGATGCTTTCGCTGATGTTTTGATAGAGATAATATATAAGCACGCGGTCGTTATCAATAAACGCTTCCGAGCACAGTGTGTAAATGGCGACCACGGCAGCTCCTTGAGAAGGACGACGCCTCAACTTCGCAAACCCGGGCTGCAGTATCCCTCAACATCTCCAAGTCAAGGCTTTCTTCCAGTAATGGAGTTCAACAGTGGCAGCATTCGCCGTCAAATTGGCATCACGAAAAAACGACTTCTGCATTTGTGCGAGATAACCAAGCAAGTTCTTGATGACTACAACATTGATGAAAGCAGCCCCCAGTTCACTCATCCAAAAGACGAGGATTTTGCAGACTTCAGAAGTGACCTAGTAGAACAGCGTTCGCAGCTGTACAATGCTTACGTGAAGATACAAAAACTCGACGAGCAGTGGTCAAATGCACGCTCATCCGACACCGCCGAAGAGGAGATATTCAATGATTATGTGAAGAAATATGGAGACTACAGCACCGCCGTTCAAGACGCACTTGATTTGCTAGAAGATGTTGATCTACTTTTGGACATGACTACACAGACTCTGTTCCAAGCACTACGACGATTTTTCGCCACCACTGCGTATCCGAGATGGATTCTTTGCGACTTGCAATGCGAAGAGCTTCAGAACAATCAATGAACTACAAGATTGTTTACAGCTGAAGAACAACGAAGATGACGACATCATAGACTACTGCGCACAGAAAATGATTGAGTTCAAATTTATCCCCAGCTTCAGCCCGTGGCAAGTGTGGTTATATGAAAAAATGGTGCATATCTTCAAAACCTCATTTAAGCATGCTTTGAACAATCGGTTACTTCATATTGAAGAACTACGAACTCTCGCAAAAGAAACGGAGACCATAGTAAATCACCGACCTCTGACGTACATTGTACAAGATGGTAGAACAATGCCGTTACGGCCTATTGATTTTATTCATCCATGGACAACACTTTCTCCGCCGAGAATAGGTGAAAAAGATCAACCTTTCATCCCGGCAACAACAACGAAGGAGAAATTATTGGAGGACTGGAAGTTTCTGAACACAATACTGGAAAGGTTCTGGAAGCGATGGACATCAGAGTACTTAATTAGCCTCAGAGAGCAGTTTCGTGATAGACATCCACATCCACGAATATCTGTCAATGCACAACCAAAGAAAAATGATTTTGTCTTAATTCAGGAGAAATCTCTTGAACGAGGTCAATGGAAGATCGGACAAGTCGTTTCTTCTAACGATCAATATCAGAGATTGGCGGAAATAGGCTTGCCATCAAGACGCATAATTACACGACCAATCAACCTACTTTACAAACTCGAAGTTCAAGGGGAACAACAAGATTTTTCAGAGGACACCACTAGCAGGCAGGAAACATCATAAAGAGTACTACAAAATCAACATTCTATGATGACAAGATCGAAAACAGCAGCAAATCAAATGCATCTACTACTGACCACCACGCTAACACTCATGCTTATCCACTCGTCAGGAGCACATCCACGTCCAGTGGAAATCAATACACCAAAGACGATCATATACGCTACAAACTGTATCAGCAAGGGACTGGCCATAGCAAGACACTCCTTTCATGGAAAGGTAAAGCTGTGCTGGTTTCCGCTATCATGCCCTAATGGAGTGATCCGGGTAGAAATTCCCTTCCGACATAACAGAGGACTTTGCGGACCACATTGTCCTTGTCCTGCATGGGCAACGTCATGCTCATTCAGCTCAAGCCCCGACGAATTGCCTCAAAACTTCAGAATATACCAATGCATTTAACGTATCTTCCATCTCACGTGTGCTCGTTTTTACCCTCTTTAGAATGCGACAAAGAAAAACGCTTAGGAAAGTTCAATCAAGTTGAATTATACGACGGCACATTACTAATGGTGCCCGAACTTCACATTGCCATCAAGGATTACCTCGACTCCACGGACTACCTCTGTTTCGACAAGAACGGACTGCAACGAAAAGCAAAACGTCCCTATACGGGATCATCCTCCTTTTGCAATGAAAACAAATGTGATGACAATGCCGCATTATTTTGCACATTTGGAACACCAAGTGCTGTTTTTACAACGTCGAACGTATCCTTTTTAGTGAAAGCTTGGGGAGTCACGGTGAAAGAGTACTACGGTCACCTCACACCTTTCAAACTAGGGAAAAAGTCGGCACATTGCTCAAAAGGAGGAGTCAGTTTAAGCATTACAACTATAACTAATGCGAAGTCTGCATTGCTGGTTACTGTCATTTCATTCAAAATCCAAAAAACTCTAGCATCGTTTTCCCGAATAGTCTAGTTGCCTTTGCGTACACCGTATCGATTTCGTCGTGGGCATACGGAGCACTCATTCAAAAAGAAGACTTAAGATGTCAATCATACCCGGTATGTGAACTTACTGATTGTACAGTCTGCTTGGAGCTACTGTATAATCCAGATTGCTGGACAGGGACACAAGTCGCCGCTATTTTCGGCTCAATCTTCGCTCTTTCAGTCATGACATGTATGATTTTGCCAGCACTTAAGAGCCTACTTTTCCTGATCAAGCTTCCAGTGAAGATTGTGCACTTCATCTCCAAAATAATATATTATTTTGGAGATGAAGTGCACAATCTTCACTGGAAGCATATATGCTCTCCATTCTTCCGACGGTATAGCGCACGCTTTCCCCTCTATACAGGACATCGCAGAAAGATTCTTATCGCCGTTCTTTATTTTGCAGCATCGGCAAGGTGTTGCTCCGAAATAGTGTCCTTTTCGGCTTCCGAAGAAGCTTGCATTCAAAACAACGAGCATGCGACTTGCACTTTCAATCAAGCGACAATTGTGACGTTGCAACCGCTCGACCAAGAGACGTGCCTAGTGATGAAAAACAACAAAAACAACCCCGTTGGGATGCTCATCATAAGAATAACGGGAGTTCATTTCAAATGCCAAAAGAAGATTGAGTTTCACACACGGGATCACCAGTTCTCCGTAGAATCTGTTCATAGATGTCGATTTGCAGGAAGTTGCCAACTACATACATGCGACACCACCAAAACAACCGACAAGATAGAAGAACTTTCGCCAACCGCCAATAACAACCCAGGTTACACGTTTTGCACAGCCAGTTGTGGCTGTCTGACATGTGGAGTTTGTTTTCTTTGCATGGATAGTTGTCTTTTTTATCGCTATTATGCACTTCCTCAGTCGCCAAAACTGTATACAGTTGTCAACTGCCCCGCGTGGGAATTCACAGTAGAAGCAAAAGTTACGAAACAACAAGGAATAAAGGCTGAAAGCATTGATGTTCGCTTGCAACCGGGGAAAACTTACAACTGGAACTCCGTGCGACTATCCCTAATTGGAACGATGTTACCACAACTACCAATTTTTGGTGCAACTTTCGTCACAGATGGCAACCTAACCGCAGTAATAAAGCCAGTTTATCGAGGACAAATGATCCCGCACACGATAGGACAACCACAATGCGCTAACGCCTCAGAAGCAGAGGCATTTAGATACTCTTTCCCATCAGATGTTTGCACGTGCGCAGCAGCAATGAATCATGCGTCATGCTCTTGCAGTGATGGTGAAGTGAAAAAGGTATTTTCAGACATCAAGTTTACCGCTGATCATGAAGAATGTGATGATATTCCAAAAACAAGATGAAATTGTCGCTAAAACAAACATAGGAAGCGCTATACAACTACATATCATCACGGATAATATGAAGTTGGTATCGAAGCGGCAAAACACAACATGCGTCATCACGACGTCGGACATAGTAGGCTGTTACAATTGTTTATCGGCAGCATACGCAAATATTTCGTGTCAATCACGCAATGGTGAAGTCACAGCTCAAGTCACCTGTGGAAATCAAGAACAGATAGCGGTCTGTACTCCATCGGGTCATATAAACAGACTTGTGTTCGTTTTCTACTCTTCAATAGTGGAAGAAAATTGCACACTGGCTTGCCCGGGAGGATCCACCTAATTTTTGCTCAAAGGGCGGCTGCACTATGTGGACGATGTACCAGTTATACCCGAAAAACCTATTGGTATTATGCCATCCGAATCAAATTTCAACCTTTCTTTCGCTGCAGATGCTATAGCTTTCATCGACTCTTCTTTAAAGCATTTTGACAACTTTTTCTCTTCGATCTTTTCCCTGAAATATATTCTACTTTTCTTATCGTGCATCGTCACTGTAATTGCTTTTATCTCTTTATTTCAGACTATGTCTCTGACACTTCTCAAGAAAATTATTTGAACACTACCTTCCCTGCCGGGAGTTTTCTGTAATTCTACAGAATTTCCTTTTCTTCCAGTTGTCTTATGTTTATGTTATGGCTGACTTCGGGAGAAATGAGTCACGATTTGATGCTCCTCGCTCTGTATAGTATGTAGACTTTCTAGATGATGCTTTCGCTGATGTTTTGATAGAGATAATATACAAGCACGCGGTCGTTATCAATAAACGCTTCCGAGCACAGTGTGTAAAGGTATTTAGAAGGAACTAGCCGCTTCCAGCACTTTTTAGGAAAAATGGTTCTAATCCTTCTATCTTACTTTGCAATTATTGATGTGACCATTAAATGTGCATATATATGAAAAAAATTCTCGGTGACCGAAACGAAAGAAAAAACAGAAAAAGATGGGTTTTCATGTCTTTACAAGATGCAGAGTTTGCGCCAGCAGGCATTCTTGATAAGCGCCCGTTCGCGCTGCTGCCGTGCTGCCTCCCACAGTAGGTTCCCAAACAGATATGAGAGGATGTGGGGGAGATTGATGAAAACTGCCCCTGAAGTGTCGAGGCAGTCCCTGAGGATGTCACTATTACTGCAATTCCTCCTCGTCTGCGTATCTCAGCAAATAGGAAATTGATGAAATTTTCTGTTCTACCCGGAGTGCCGAAAGAAAGTAGTAACCCACCTATGCCTTTGGAAATCATGTTCATAACAGCATGGTATGCAAACTCTTGATCCTTCGTGAGGTGTAATTTATCGGAGTTTACAAATCTACAGCTGATCAATATCACAGCACCTCTTTCGTAGAACTTCACTTTTGAGTGCTTACCCATCTCCGCGTACTGATGACGGCGTACCGATCTCCTTTTGAGGGTTTGACCGGTTATCGAAGCGCAGTCGTCAGCATCAATTCTTGGTCGAATTTTTTGTGAGAATTGTCGGTGTCTGCAGAGGGTGCCACAACACTCTCTGAGTATGGCTTCACTCAGTCTCGTCGTACTTCTCCCAGGATGCTTGTGGATTTGACGGCGTACAGGTCATCAAAATGATGGCGAAGAGACCGCAGTTGAGCAGCACTTGTCACAGCTGCTTCTGCGAGTTCAGTTTCATTGCTGATCATCTTCAAGCAAGCCGAGTCTCCGACATGCCTCTCTATAGGTTTCACATACATTTCCATAGATCATCCTTAGTGCTGTGAATGATTTCTGTTCACGGACTATATGGAGCAACAATACGAAGTAGAAACATATTCTGGTTGTATTCTACTCTGGTTCTGGTCATAGAGCAAATACACTGAGGGTGGCTGCATGTCGACTTGATTTTACTACCGTGAAATGGGTTAACCACATTTGTCGAACTTTTGAAAGTCTGCCCGAGTTTGGTCTGATTACCCTGTACCTATCGCCATATATTCTTGAGGCTGTTCGCTCCGCTAACGCAGTGAGAATCATTTCCAACCCACTAGGAAATGCAGCCGTCACGCATGAATTAATAAGTTGCTCAATCCTCACGCTATCCGATGTAGGATCGGTAGCTATGCATGTACCATCACTCCCAGACTCCAAGAGGAAGAGTCCTAGAGCTTAACCCTTTAGGACCTGACTTTCCCAGTAAGAGAGAGAACTGCTCACCTACTGCTTATGATAGGGTAGCGTTTGAATAACAATACAGCGAAGTTTGGAACTTTTTCGACAACAAGACGTTTTTATTTTTAATTTTTTTTACCAGCCTTCATTCAATTTTCTGATTATTTCCAACAAAGATGAAATCATAGCAGATGTGCTTGCGTGACATCATACTCCACACTTCAGTTAATAGTATATATTCATTTCAACTATCAGGGGAAATAATTGATTTTTTTTCAGCAGATGCTGCGGCAGACAACCGTTATCGGTTTTTTGTCACTCAGTTGTGCACAAAGATTCCTACATTGCTAGTAATATCTGCTGCATGACGAAGGCGGTCGCCCAAATAGGTTGAAGGCTGTTGCGCACGCGGCGCGCGGGCAGTTGTCAGCCACGGAGCGCGCGCACGCTCCAGTGGATGACCGCTGACCGAGGAGCGAATGGCGCGTATTGATCGATTGTCACTAATCAGAAAAACCAGGAAAAAAGTTCAAAATTGGTTTAGTACTTCCGGGATTCAACTAGTAAACCTCTGTTACTATTTCTGATATGATGACAAAACTTTAGAAGTTTGGAAACCTCGCTTTTGTAAAGTACGAAACGCTTCTGGCAACGTCGCCTGCCGAAACGCGCGCCTTTTGACATACACCCCCGCTGACCGGGAGTGCGCGCGCCCGGTGGTTGACAATTGCTCGCGCGCCGCGGGCGCGATAGCTTTCAACCTATTTGGGCGACCGCTTTCGTCATGCAGCCGATATTACCACCATGGATGAAATGGGCTTACAAATCACTATTAGGAATTCAAATATTGTCTAAAGCTACCTGTAGCAATAAGTAGTAGAAACCTGCTGTTGCGCCAGTAACAATGCCCTTTGAAGTGGGGGGCGGAAGTTTCTCACCTGAGCCATATTCTCGCACCTAAGTGATGTGCCTGCCAGGCACATCCAAGCTCGCTATAATTACGAGCTCCACAAGAAACCAAGACATCGCAAGCCCCCCTCCTCATTTAGTGTTCGCTCCAGATGATGAAACCGAAATTTCAAAGAAACTTTCAAAATCGAGTTCAGAAGTGAATTTGATCTAATCAAGACCAAATTTCTGATTTAGGGGTTTTTGAGGTTGCTCTTTTCAGTAGTGTGAGTTGTTTGTTGCAAAGTCATGTTCAGCAACTTTGTTGCTTAACCAAGATTAAAACGGATTTAGAGGTTTTCAATTTTCTATTTCAAAACAAGACCAAAACTCAGAAGGGTTCTCGAAATCGCTTTTTCGATAATGGTATATGTTTTGTGCGATATCAATACGATTTGTTTCTTGAACAATTTTTTATAGAAAAAACGTTCTTTTCACAAAAACCGGATTACTTTCATAGAATTGTGCCAGATGCAGGAACACGTATGTGATTCCGTAGTGTTTTCTCCTCCTGATTTCATTCTCAAGAATATGTTAAGGTACAGCGCTTATAATGACCCATCCAAGTATTTCTTGAAACCTGATATAGACAGGTCGTTGCGGTCATCGAGACTGGCTCAATGCCAGAAAACTTCAAAGTTGTAACGCTCTCAAGCGACTGGAAGAAGAAAACATCACGAAAAATGGTTTGTTGCAAAAACTTAGTATTTTGTTGTTTAATATTTCATTTTCAAAAATTAGAACCTAAGGGTAATTTTGGTCATTACTCAAGGCATGCTGATCGGCTTTCTGTTCACACTTCAAATTGACTGTCATTGACCAACCTCGGCATAACACGTGGATCGCAAATACAGCTATCACTGAAGGGTACCGATGCAATCTTGGAATTTTGATATAAATTCGGGCTATTTTAAAATTTCAGGAATTCTGTTTATAGTTGAATATAATTCATTTCAGATACGAATAAATTTAGACAACTATTTTAAAGAGTTTGCTTTAATCTATTTTGATTTAGCCGTATTTTGGTAATCAGGACTAAATTTTATATAAATCCTTGATGATCAAATGTTTTTTCAATTGTCCATTCATAAATTTTCGAGAACCCTTGAAGGCAGCGTCCGGGCAAAATTTCACCCCCGATGTTTCTGCCATTCTGGGGCCTTTCCGTGGCCCTGATTACAGTTGTAAAGTCCAAATTGTTCAAAACTCCCAAAAAACCCGGTTCTTGGGGACCCTCTCTTCAAGGAGCGGACGAGTTTCGAATCGCTCGTCCCCATCATCATGCTAGCGGGAGGAGCTGCAACTGCACGGATGCAGCTGCATTGCAGTGTGCAGGGCAACTGCAATGCAACTGCAATGCAACCGCACACCTGCGTAAGCACACGTCCTTAGAGGTGGTTTGTGATACGAAAGGGCGGCTTGTGATACGTATCACAGGCCCGTATCTCCTTTTAGAGGCCACGTCAGAGAATCGGACCAACGCAGATCGGGTACTCATGGGCCCCTCTTTACAACTATGTGCTCATCTGGGTAGATGGATCTTGCCCGGACGCTGCCTTTAAACCTGAGTTTAGGTCTTGTATTGAAATAAAAAACTGAAAGCCTCTAAATCCGAATTTCAATCTTGGTTAAGCATGGTCGGTGAACGTCGACTTTGCAACAAAAAATCACACTACTGAAAAGAGCAACCTCGAAAATCCCTAAATCCGAAATTTGGTCTTAATTGGAGCAAATTCACTTCTGAACTTCGATTTTGAAAGTTTCTTTGAAATTCCGGTTTCATCATCTAGAGCGAACACATGGCTCGGCACAGCTGGCACCGGCTCAAGCTAGATATCGTTTTTGGGGCAGAAAGCAAAGGGGATATCGTTTTTGCGGGATTTGCGGAGAAGAGCCGTAAGCATACCGCCGACATGCCGCTGACATGCTTCTGGCATGCGATTGGCATGCTCTATTCCAATCAGACAAATACGTTGTTTACAAACAAAACGCAATCATATGATACCAAATGTGGTGTGTGCATGCGCGTTGGGAAACCCGAATTATGGTCCAAAAATTTATGAAAACTCATGTGAATGAAAGCTGTGCTGAACTTTTTTTTTCTGAGTTAGCTGGCACCGTGCCAGCTGTGCCAGCTGAGCTGGAAGTGACCCTTTGCTCACTAAAGATTTCATACTTTTTTACATAAATTGGATCTATAGTGTAAAAGTTTACATACAGAGGAAAAAACGATTTTGTAATATTTTCTCTTCGACGTTTCATAGCCATCTGAAAATTTCTCGATCTGCTCCGCAGTCGAAAATTCTGCTCCAATCAGAAAACACGCCGTAAGCAAATGCAAAATAGGTCAAAAGAGACTTCGTACGAAATTTCAAGATCAAAAAGGACTTCGTTTTGAAATTTTCCTGGTGCCAGCTCGTGCCGAGCCCTGAGCGAACACTAAATGAGGAGGCGGGGCTTGCGATGTCTTGGTCTCCTGAGGAGCTCGTAATCGTAGCGAGCTCGGATGTGCCTAACAGGCACATCACTTAGGTGCGAGAATATGGCCCGGGTGAGAAACTTCCCGCACCCTTTGAAGTTGATGGTGGCAATTGCCACCACCAGGTCCCAAAGGGCTAAAGCGTGACGGTCTTGGTTAGCGAGTTTTGAGAGCACCGGGTTCAAAAATAATACCCTTTGGAAGGAAGTTTTTGATGGTTTCGCTCTTTCTATATTCAATGTTTGAAATTTGGTTTCGGAAAAGACCTGTATAAGCAAAAAATGAAATTCAAGCGTATGCATGAAGTGGTAAACTGCATTGATTGAATAGAACACCTTCCTACAGATGTATCTTGGTCATTTCTTTTTAAATTACACTTCACAGACAGAGAATGCGGTCCTCTTTTCATAGTGACAGCTGCGGGACGCATGCACAGGAGAATCACACAAGTGGACCGAAAAGTGCACTCGCTGCGCGCGTCGCATCGATTTTCGTCGTGCCAAAACAACAGTCGAGTCTGGCTGAGTTAGCTACTGTTTCTATTACTCTTTTTACCTAACAGTACAGCTCCAGGATCCTTTGTTCGCTCATTCTTCGCAATCCGATCAATTTACGATCAATGGAACACCCATAACTGCATTGCACTCTCTCTCAGTCTCTGTCTCGTCGTTTGCACTATCACTGTTGCACTCTTCACCAGAGATCATTGCCTCCAGCGCGTTTGCGTCGAGTGTTTTCGTTTTCGTTCTCGGCCTTCTTTGTAATGATCCCTTCTTTTTTGTTACCTCGAGCATGGAAGAAGCTGCGCTTATGCGCTACTTGCTAAATACTGTCTGTATTGTAGTTTTTGAGCGCATAGAAGAAAGGATTTCTAAAACTACATTGATTGCATTTACATATCAGAGTTTTCGGAAGCGGATCATACCCGCCGCCTTCGAAAGGTTTGCACGTGATATGGCGAGTCATATGATTATGTTGTTCACGTCATGTAACTCACTAAACGTCTGAAAAAGTCACTCCTTCTATGATGAAGATATACAGTACCAATATAAGCTTATTATGCGCTTAGGAGGTAAACAAAATGGACCACTTGTTCACATGAGTTCACGGCGTACTATCAACACTGAAGGCATGGTTCAATGGAAGTCGATGAAATACGTGATGGAGCAACAGCCGATTAGTTTTTCTGCCTCCTAGAATTACATTTTTATCCCAGTAGAATACGCAAATGAACCTGGCTGAACAATCTGGCAAGTGCTATTAGATGAAGACATTCTCACTCAATGGTAAAATCATATCAGTTAGTTTTCCTGCTCTTGCAATCTTTTGCATGTTTTCTTGTTACCTCTTATGATTTTTCACAGATATTTGATTGGAGAACATCCATGCATAATTTCCCTCCATAGGATTTGCTTACGTAGTGATGGCGATTGCTAATCTTTACTCATATTGCTGGTTGCTAGGCATCACAAATGCTGAGTCGAGTTACTTTTGATATTATTATGGCCTCCTTGGCTATGTTCGAGCGAAGGTCACGGACGTAGATATGATCCTTCTCGTCATTTTCTTATTCCACAATCGTCATCTTCCTCATCTCAACGCGCTGTGATGATAAGGCTAAATCAAAGTGTCGCATTATTTCGGGAATTGTGACTCCGTGTATCGACTGCTCTACTTGATACTAGTATTGCTGAGAAAATCATATGCTGTATATTGTTGAGAAAATCATGCGCTATGTAAAAGCAGTTTTGTGGTTTTATTGAACTGATGTCCATTTGGAGCAGAGTTTGATTGGAGTTGAACTTTGATTTCTAACTTTATCAACCTGGTCAACAATCTGAAAGTTGCAATAAAAATTATCGTCGCTTTACTGAATTTGATATGCGGGACATTTTTATGGATTTGTGATTTCCGAAATGTTTTACAAAAATAAAATATCTAGTCAGAGACACTCTCACTTGCAGACTTTTCTTGGATGAATGCTCTAGGCTAAAGAATGGTTCTCGCTTCTGAAAAAAGTCGGATTTTTTGGTGAGTTATCAGGTTGACAAGCATCTTGGAAGTCTTTTTGATAGTACTATTTCTCATGTTATATTGCGCCACTGTAATCATCGTAATCTCGTCATGTATAGACGATTCGTAGCACGCAAAGACTGCGGACGTATCGGCGTCTCTTTTAACCGAGCGCTCTTTCGTTTCTCCTACCGTCTGCTGTATCTCCCATTCACAAACTATCTTGGCCGGACGCAACAGCGCTCAGTCTTTGCGTGCGATGAATCGTGTATATGTATCAGTGGCTGTCCCAGGATCTCCGTTCGATGAGGAAGATGCGTGACATTAGCCACGCATTCCGAGAAATTTTTCACAAGGCTACGAATTTCTGAAAAATTTCGAAAATTATTCTAGTTACCTACAAGTATAGTTTTAAGATTGGCAATCCTACGTTTCCATATATATCTACTGATTAATTCGATTTGATTTATTGATTGTATGCAAGCTTGATATTATTAGGTTGTCCCGAAAGTTTTGTTGTTTTTTTTCGTTAGTCACTGAAACTCACAGAACATCAATCCATGGACAAACTGGGTAACATTTGAACCAGATTTTATCCTCTTTCTCAACGCTGTATTTGGTCTCTGATTTGCCCTGTCTTTGCGACGCTATAGCCATGGCTTTTTGAGCAGCTCAGCAGTAACGCCAAATCATTCCTAGATTTTAAAATTTCTTAATCTTGATGTTTTCAAAGAGCGCTGATAACTGCCATGTAGAGCAAACCTTTGGCTACATTTTGCCCATTTCAGATTGCATGGACGTTACCAAGTCCGTTATAATTATTTATTCAATAAAAACCGCGGTCTTTTGTTTACGTTCCAAAAAGCTGCTTTTTCAAAGCAAATCAATCTTGGTCATGCTGTTTAAATAATGTTTGAATAGAATCATTTTTCAGATCGCAGAAACTTTGATCGAGACTTCTTAAGAAATATTTTTTTCAAGCTAAAGACAGCAGATTAGGGAAAGCTAAAAATAGCTCCTTGTAGTCTAAGAATTGCTCTATGTGACCCATGCTCAACTTTTCTCGAAACTTTGCGATGAAATTTTTAGAAATTAGCCGAACTTTGAGCACGTAAAATTGGCGGATGGAGAATTTTGGCAAATATCAAAAAAAGCATACAAGGTTGTGGTTCGAAAATGTATCCTTAAGAAAGAGAATGAAAAGCTGCATTGAATACATGTTGAAACTCATTCAGGTCTTCATTGTGTGCGTTTTTATAGTGGTTTGAAAAAACCCACAAAACTTTCGGGACAACCTAATATTTTGTAGAGGTTGCTTTTCTCCAGTGAGAAATTAATCACACTTCTCAATTATCGCTAATACCGCTGCGAAAACTGTCAAATCTGGCAGAGAGCTGTTTTGCTAAGTTAAGATATAAAACATTGATAGTAGAGTGGTTTTCGATTCTCAAAAAGGTGTTGTTCTTTTTAATAAATTAATGATCGGAAAATCAGGAGACATATTTTCCAGACGTAATTGGACAGAACGGTTTGATCTGTTATTGTGACAGATTCATGGATTTTACGCTTTTGCGCTCATTGAATTACTGGTTTTTCTAAGCGAAAATTTTTGATAAGGTTCACTACTAAATGCAGATTTACACGAGAACTTTATGGCACTAATCCGTAACTACAGATTCTTTGTTGTATATTGTAGGATTTTCCGTTTTGCTTTGTTCTTGTCTTTTCACAGCCCTAGTATATGAAACGATCACTAGTGCAGTTTTATCTTTTCATCACGTCATTCTCTTGATGTTATGCAAGCTATCATGATTTGCATATGCACTCGTTAATATAAATTGTTGCTGCGTGGATACTCGTCAGCATTAACAGCAACGATTTTGTCAGTTTTTTAAGACATTTATTACTTTTCTCAAGTGTCTATCAAAAGGGACCTCAAGTGTATCCCATCACCATAAAGTTGCTGCTTATCATGCATATAGTAGGGTAGATGAACGTTTTCGATTGTGTGAAATAAACGGCGAGCTCGGTTTTCTGCTTGAGCTCGACTAAGGCCCGTATGCACGTACATCCCCGCGGGGAGGGGATGTGCGCTTAACCATTGAAATGATCCCCGCTGGGGATCCCCTCCCCTCCCCCATTCGAACCCCGTATGCACTGGGGTTCGCTCGATCAATACCTCTGAAACCATTCACACCATCCCCGCTTAGGTGCAGGGGAAGGGATCGCTCCCCTCCCCTCTGTCATGGCGGGGTTCGGCGGAGGGGATCGTTCCCCTGGGGATCCAGCTCCCCTCCCCTCCCCAGCGGGGACGTACGTGCATACGGGCCTAAGATGGTAGATCTTTTGTTGATTTCTTACGTTAAAGGTTAGATTAGATCATAAAGCTTGACCAGGATTTGTAGAAGGTCGAACTTTCGGAATAAGGAGCGAGCATTATCTGTTGCGAATTTACTGGGTTGCTTCTTGCTCAAAGTTTGAATGTTTTTTGTTCAGTTCATCGTTAAGGGATATCCGTCGACCAAAATACGATTGCTAAGCCCTCCATTCAGTCCTTTCTACGAATCGAAGATTAGTGCAGAGTGGGCTCAAACGAAGCTTGCAATTTTTTTTAGTTAACTCAAGAAAAACTCGTGAACATCTGCATGACATGTACAAAATTCTTTGAGCTTTAATTTGTCCTTGTAGGAAAACCGACTAACACTTGTAAAAACCTTCAGCGATCGTGATCTATATGCCACTGAGAAGTTTGTGTACTGATTGAAAAAAAAACAACATCTCAGGTCGATGGCTGTTACTAACAACAAGAATGATGCAGATATCTCTGATTCGAATATGTTTTGATTTGGTGCTCTTGTCCAATTTTTTGTCAGGGAAGTAGTTTGAAGCTAAGCGCTGTTGATGAGCTTTATTGAGCACGCTTCTTCTGAAAAATTTTGTTAGAAACTACTAGGAGATTTGTGTGGTCTTAGGCTGCTTGAAACGATCTAACCCAAGTTTCACGTGTCACCATCAAGGTTGAAGGCAGTGTCCGGGCAAGAACTCGATTTTGAGATTTTGTGCTTACCCGGGCCTATTCGCTGTGCTGAATCCGAAAATCCACACTGAAGAGCGCGGAAACGGCGAAAAAGGGCTCTAACACGGGAGGGAAATCAGCAAGTGGGCGGGGTCTTCCCTCCAGCTTCCAGAGCAATTTTCTCAAATCCGTTAGCCGCCCTGACATCATTAACGATCAAGTGCAAACTAATGACTTGAACCCGGAATCAAAAAGATCGCCCCCGAAGCTGGGAGCGTGAATTCACAGTGGGGAAGACCCCGCCCACTTGCTGATTTCCCTCCAGTGTTAGAGCCCTTTTTCGTCGTTTTCGCGCTCTCCAATGGGATTTTCGGATTCAGCATTACGAATAGGCCCGGGTAAGCACAAAACCTCAAAATCGAGTTTTTGCCCGGACACTGCCTTTAACAACAGCTCTGATCCACTTCATTTGAGCTAAAAACTTGTAAGATTCAACTGCCCGAAAAATCGAGAAAAATCATAACTCAGTTTATAAGAATTCTACAAAAATTCTAACTTGCTCACGTAAACACTACCCACATAAAACATATATGAACGCCGTTGCCGTAATTTTTCCTCCGTCAGAAATCAAGAAAACGAATATCTTCACGCTTTTGCCAAAGTGATACTATGTCGTTCCCACATAAGTAGATGTATACTACAAATCTGTAGAAATACAAACTTAAATTTTCAGCTCTCTACAAGCGTTAGTTATCGAGAAATTTGAATTTTAGCTTGAACTACCTGACTAATGAAAGCTATATTCGATATTTCTCGAGAACTAACGCTTGTAGAGAGCTGAAAGTTTACGTTTATACTTCTAAAGATTTGTAGTACACATCTACTTAAGTGGGGACGACAAGAATCACTTTGGCAAAAGCATGAAGATTTTCTAACGGAGGAAGAAATACGGCTACGGCGTACATATATGTCTTATGTGGATAGTGTTTACGTGAGCAAGTTAGAATTTTTGTAGGATTCTTATGAACTGACTTATTTTTCTTGAATTTTAGGGCAATTGAATCTTTTTAGTTTTTGGCTCTAAACTCGAGGTGGATCAGAGCTGCTGCCAAATTAAGATAGCTGTCTTATAGAGCTTGTTTAGCTCTATCGAATGGTACCTTGAATGCTAATTAGGAAACGGCGAAAAAGGGCTCTAACACGGGAGGGAAATCAGCAAGTGGGCGGGGTCTTCCCTCCAGCTTCCAGAGTAATTTTCTCGAATCCGTTAGCCGCCTTGACATCACTACCGATCAAGTGCAAATGAATGACTTGAAACCGGAATCAAAAAGATCGCCCCCGAAGCTGGGAGCGTGAATTCACAGTGGGGAAGACCCCGCCCACTTGCTGATTTCCCTCCAGTGTTAGGGCCTTTTTCGTCGGTTTCGCGTTTTCCAATGTGGATTTTCATATTCAGCATATCGAATAGGCCCGGGTAAGCACAAAATCTCAAAATCGAGTTTTTGCCCGGACACTGCCTTTGAGCAAGGTCAGGCACAAGTTCTTAGAAAACGACCCCCCCCCCCCCTCTGTGAAAGCCCATAAACCCCTCCTTTCTCCTTCGGAAACTTAGGATCATATTTGAAGAAGATCAGCCTTTACTGTAGAATTTTTGTTATTTGGAAGTCTGTAGGCCCAACTTAACGCGATTGCACGACCACGCACAACTTGACGGCAAATTTTGGATCTGGATATTTTTTTACAGGGTAGGGGATTATTTGTCGCCGATAGGGTCCATCCCCGAGCAGGCAGCTGGTATAAATCTGTATGCCTGCATAATATGGTTCTGCGCGCTTTGTCGCAGATGAGTGGGACCATCTCTCGGCGGCATATGGTCCTCTAACCCTTTTTTCTGAGCTGTAAGTTCACAGTCGTGCAGTGTTCGGCTCCAAATTCTCAGTATAGCAAGAAGAGGCTTTGAGCAGCTCAGGCAGCCTGACCTTTTGAGGGGTTGTGCCTGATCCTATCAATTCCTCGAAGATTCCACAGTAAGTGTTTGAGCTTGCTTCGACTTGTTTCGGCCTTGTTGTGATCCGTAGAGTTAAAGCAATCAAGGTGAAAAACGCGCCGGTTGGTTCTTACTCCACCATTTGATAACGATAGGAACCCTGATTTCTACTATAGACTGATAGAGGAAATTGCTTTCTTATGAGTATAAAAAAGCTGACTTTTTCACTTCTGAAATCAAGTTAACCATGTTTGAAAATCACGCTACTTATACTTTGAGAAACACTAGAAAATGCAGTAGGTAATGGTTTGTGAGCTCATAGAGGTAATTTGACATGCTGAGTACGGAAATGTGAATGAGTGCAATATCCACCGGACAATACTTGTAACGAACAGAAATTCCCATCGAATGAACGAATATTGAGTAATTGATTTTTGAATATTTTTTGAACAATGAATATCGAATAATTTTTGGAAAATTTTCAATGAACGAATATTATTCGACTTCCGATTTTCATGTTATTCGAATCCAAATATTCGAATATTCGACTATTCAAACAAACGAAGAATCGGATATCATCGAATATTCGAATGCAGTACTCGAATAATCGCATGCAGTATTCGAATATTCAAAAGCAATAGTCGAATATTCGAGTTCGAACAAGGTTTTCACTTCTCGAATATTCGAATATTCGAATGGCTGTCTTTTAGAATTCCTCGAACATTCGAATAAGTTGTTTTTTCGAGTCGTTGAATAAGCGAATCATTCGATAAAGACCCTTTTCCATTCATTTGACTATTGGAATACTCGAATAGTCGAATAAATGGAAAATTATTAAATTAGGTCGTTCCGAAAGTATTGTCGCTTTTTTCAAACGTACGCCACATCTCGTCGAAAAAAGATGTGTAAGAGATTTTGGTAGCATCTGATCAGCATTTCATACTCTTTCTAATGATTATATAACCACTGCACAAAATTCAATAACCTCTCGAAAAATTATCAAAATCTGTGACCCATGCTTTTCGAGAAGGCCAAATTTCACAATTTTTCTAAATCTTTACAACAACCCTCGGAAGGAGTCCAAGTAATGGATGGATAGAGCAAGCCCTACAGGAAACAGCACAACTTTTTTCTACTTTCCAGAGTTCGTCATAATTTTTGTATAAATTTTTTGATGAAGCCAGCAAATTTTAGCATTCTCGCCTAAGACGCAGATGCATCAAACACCAGTCAATTTTCGGATTTTGAAACTTGCAAAGATGGATTATGGTTTGACACTAATTTTACAAACCAACATTCACTGCTTCAGCTTAGCAACTTTCAAAATTTCCGGGTACAGCCTAGGGCGCCCTGGAAAACCCGAATTATGATGGTTTTATCCCGGAAAACTTGATGAATCGGGAACAAAAAACAACTGGTAGAAAGAGGAGAAAAAGCTGCGTCGAATGACACCCGAGTTGCTTGCCGGTTGTTGTTCCGTGAAGTTTGAGTTGATCAAATATGGAATTTGATGACATTGAAACATTGCTTCTAGAAACCCTAAGAAGCAAGCTAAGGAAAAGAAAAAAATAACCCTTTGTCCTATAGGGCTTGCTTCATCTAACTGTTACTTATACTTCTTCGGAGAATAAGTACAAAAATTTAGAAAAATACCCGAGCTTGACCATGGCAAAAAGATGAGTCGCAGATTTTGGTAATTTTTCGAGAGCTCATTGAATACTATGCAGTAAAATTAGAACCATAAAAAAAGATGAAATGCTGCCTCGTATTATCCTAAGACCTCCTGAAATCTTGATTCCATGAAAAGTGGCGTTCATTTGAAAAAGCGACATTACTTTCGAAACGACCTAATATTATATATTTCGATTATTAGTATTTCGAATATTTAACATTAACATTAACATTTATTGCATAGGGTTCCTATGCATCAACACAACATAAACAATAACGAACGAACAAGAGATTGAAACAACAAAAAGAATGAGGTAGATGAACATAAAAGTCAGGTCTGTAAAGGAGAAGATAGATAGTTTTTGAGAATGGTTTTAAATTGTGCCAATTTAACAGGAAATCTATTCTTCCTAACAAACTTATCAATATCATGAGTAACTCGGTTTACAAAGAAAAACCGCCTCACATTTTTCCTAGGCCGCGATAGTACTATCTTGTCTGAGCCTCCTCTAGTTATGGAACTTCTTCTCTGGAAAAACTCTGAAGCATTGAGATTGCAACTTCCGAAAAGAATCTTATGAGCCATTATCAGATCAAAAGCGCGTCTTCTAGTAGCAAGAGGCTCAAGACCCAAATTGTTATTTCGAAGGGTGTAGTTAGGGATACGATCGTATACAAATCCATTGCTCCTTATCAGCAGTTTCCTAGTGAAACTGTTTTGTACTTTTTCAATTGCATATATACTCGTCTTCTTGTAAGGATTGAACACAACAGTTCCGTATTCAACTAAAGGTCTGACATAAACTTTATAAGCTCTTACGAGAAGATCGATATCATTCGTTGAGAGGGCTCTATACAAATTATAAACTGCATGCATTCCTCTCGCAGCAATAGATTGACAATGTTTATCAAAACTTAGTCGATTATCCACCAGAAATCCAAGATCCGTCACCTCAGTTACATAATCTAGGATGTCCTGTCCTATAGTGTAGGAATATTCCACAGATTTTGGCCCTAGAGACAATACCTTTGTTTTCTCACACGAAATAGGCAATAGCCAGTCTTCCGACCATCTAACAACGAGATCTAAAGCCATCTGTACCTTTTCTTTATCTGCGCGCTCAATGACTGCACTGTAGATTTTGAAGTCATCAGCGAAAGCACAGCATCCAACACCAGCTCCCAGCACAAGGTCAGGAAGGTCATAAGTATAAATATTGAACAAGATTGGGGATAGAACCCCACCTTGAGGCACTCCACTCAGCATAGGTCGTAGACTAGAAAAGCTTTCATTAACTCGGACTGTAAATGAACGTTCATGTAAAAAGGCCTCAATCCAAGCTATAACCTGGGGATGGATGCCAATCATTTTTAGTTTGACTATAAGTTTGGTATGAGAGACCTTGTCAAATGCTTTAGTAAAATCTAGGTAAATGACATCAACCCCTTTGCCTGCGTCTAATGCCCGAGTCCAGTCATTCAGCGAATGCAACATCGCCGTAACCGTTGATTTGCCTGCTTGAAACCCATGCTGAGCGTTAGAAATGATACCACGACTGGTTAGATGATTAACTATTCTTTTCTTTAACACTTTCTCAAACAATCTAGCAAAAACGGAGGTAATACTTATAGGCCGGTAGTTTTTAGGGGAGGTGTGAGGCTTCTTTTTAGGTATGGGAGTTACATACGATATTTTCCATCTGTATGGAACTTCTGCACTAATCAAGCTCAAGTTAAATATGAATTGCAGGGGTTTCGCAATGATATGGGCAACCTCTTTGATGAATCGATGAGGTATATGATCAGGGGTAAGAGATTTTGATTTTGGCCATCTACGAAGAAGTTCAAAAATCTCACTTTCATCAAAATATACAGAGTCCATAGCTTCAAATCGCGGTATAACATTTTCGGAAACACTTGATTCATCTCTCTGAAAAACCTTTTCGAAAACATCTGCAAAACACTCTGATTTTTCAGCATCAGTATTTATGGCTGCACCATCATCAGCCAAAAGAACTCCCAACTTCATCCTCTCTTTAAGCCTTGAATTAAGGAGCTGGTAGAACGCTGATCTGTTTCCACTGTTTATGGTTTTCTTTTCCAAGTAAGCCTGATATTTTTTTAATCGCTTCAAGTATCTATGATTTATCCTTTTGTATAATGTAGATGCAATTCCTCTTCCATTAGCTCTCGCTTTATACCAAGCTTTTGCTCTAATACGCGAAAGCGTCACAAGATGTTTCGGAATGCTCGGCGTATTTCGCGGTACAGATATGAGCGGCACGTAAAGTTCAATTGTATGCTGAAGGATAAAAATCATCATCTCATACATATCATTGAGTGAGCCTGCTGCATGAAAGGAGCCTAGCCAGTCAATTGTTTCCAGATAGCTGATAGCTCCTGCCATGTTGGCATTTTTAAAGTCCCTTCTCAAAACGCATTTGACTTTAGTTCTACATAGGTCCTCCAAACGAAAACTTATCAAGGCATGGTCACTAGAGCCCACCGGTGGATTTACCAGGACATCCTTTATTAATTCTTCATCATTAGTTAAAATCAAGTCTAATATGCTTTTCCCCAGCGTGCAGGTGGTTACTTTTTGAACAAGGCGATGATTCAAACACATATTCATGAACAATTTAGCTGCAGGACTTGCTTTGTAGAATTGAAAAGAATTCCAATCAATTCCCGGAAGATTGAAATCACCCAACAGTACTGATGGGTAGCTGCACGCTATGAGATCTGTAATAGCTTTAATCATTTGCCTAATGTTTCGAGCTGTGCATGACGGCGCCCTATACACAAGTATCAAACGCATTTGTTGGCGACTGGTTACGATATCGGAGCAAATCAATTCATATCCATCAACGACTGATTCAGAAAAAATCAATTGTGGATATAGTTCCCTACTAATCAATACGGCCACCCCTCCTCCAATTTTAGCCTCTCGATCACACCTATATATTTCAAAAGAATTATGAAAGTTTCCCAAGATAGGCAAATCACTGATGGTACTTTTGAGCCATGTTTCAGTAAGGCAGACTATCCAGGCAGGAGAAGACCGAAGAACAAATGTGAGGGGCAGTGCATTTTTAGAAAGAGATCTTATGTTTGTTAGGAGGCACGGAATAGAACTATCTATCTTCCGAGGAAAAATCACATGTTTAAATCATAGCTACAACGCGACTGCAAATTACGTGAAGAAATGTCAATTCTATTTCTCGAATGAGGGGGAGGATTTGATGAGATATGATCATGATCAACGACAAGCGAAGAACGATTAGGCTCAGGATTGCGATCTATCTTTTTCTTCCTTTCCTCAGGGGGAAGGGAAGGTCTTATATACAAACCTTGCCTATAAGGGAAATATTTCAAACGGGAAGCACGCCTGAGCGTGAGCCTAACAAAGTAGGAGGATGGCATAAGAACTTTTAGTAGCCTATCACGATTAGCATTCGGTTTACCCATGCGGTATACCGAAATCGGGCGACAATCTATCGATAAAAATTCCAATATTTGACCCACACAGTTGAAGTCGTTGTTGATCCTTTGACTACTGTTGCCATAACGGTATTCGGGTACTCCAATAAACACGAGCGAGCGCTGCCTTTCGAGCTCTTCATATGTGGAGGCATGTGGTGGGGGGCTCGTTGAAGTCGGCGGGCTGGTGCTGGAACTATTGACAATTTTCTTCAAATCAGAATTTTCCGCTCTCAGCTTCGCCAGCTCTTCTTTCAAAAGCCTAACGTCGTCGCGCAACTCACTATTAGACTGGAGAATAGCGTCCGTTTGTTTATGACTTTCCAACAAAATTGAAATAATGGCTCGAGCGTAAACAGGCAAACCGTCATCCTTGGCCAGATCGGCCGCCGCCTGCAGTAGATCGGGTGACGCGCGTGGTGATTCGGCCAAATCCAGACGTCGCTTCTTCCAGCGATCCGCAGGAGGAACAGGATAAGAGGGCGTATCCATAAGTTTAGAAGAAAGAATAGCAGTAGCGAATATCAGCGTCGAAGGAAAAAATAGGCTGCCGAACGTCGGGTTGGGTTGGCTGAGACGAGACGGCGCAAAAAATCGACCGCTCAGGGTGAGCGAGGGTCGCAAGAATGATTATTATTCGAAATATTATTTATTCGAAATAATAATATATTTCGAATAAATTATTCGAATATGAGTATTCGGTTCCGACTATACGCCGGACTAGCGCTTATCTTTCTCACCTTAATCGTAGTATCTCCATAACTGAAAAAATTCGATTACCCTCCCCTTGCAGTATAATACGACCCCCCAGATCAGGCACGCCTGACTCCACGCTCAACCCTGGTCATCATGCCTTCCTTTTTTTGAAAATTCTGGAAACATCAGGCCGCTTGGGGACGCCGCCTCCGCGGTTTTCCCAGTGTGAGCTCAAAGTTCAAATAGCTTTTAGAAGCCTGTTTTCAGTTTTCAGTGTACAAACTACAAACTTGAGTCGTACTTCACTGAAACATCACAATCTTTCCATATGTGCGAAGGGTACATGAAGTATGCTTACCGTCCACCTAGATTCATTCTTTTCAATGTATATAATACAATTGTTCATCAATCCGACTCAAAAAACTTGAAAGTCAGGTTTTCCTACACCTCAGTAGTCATTTCTTCAGCGTTTCATGTCCACTTCTTTCTTCGTATGAAATATTTTCAAGATCTTCCTTCCTCTTCCGCTCTGTTCGTGCCCTTTTTAATAGGTTCAGCCATCTTCCACTAAAAACTTAACACCATTGTGAGGTCTTATATGATTTGCAGGGTATCCTCAGGGATCGCTCCTTCTCTTGAGATCTTTTTCTATTGGTGTTGGTGTTATATGTGGTGTTGACGAAATTTCAGGGTGTATGCCAAGATGAACGATAGCTGGAAATATGCATACTGTGATCGTGCGGTTGTCAATATGCCGCACATAGAATCCGAATTTTTTGAAGCGATATGTTCTTCACTGAATTGAAAATGGTGTCGAACCGTAAGAATTAGAGCACACCGAGCACCCAGCGTTTTTTCCAGATTTGTAACAGTCAACGTAGAAAATTTAGAATTTGAAAAATATTTGACCTACGCAACGCATACGGCTAGCGCAAGCTATCGTACATGTTGGTTGTGAGATGTGAGTTGAGCGAGCATAGTGCGATCTCTCACTTTGGAATGGGTGTCGCTTAGTGAAAAAGGAAAACAGAAGAAAAAAACAGCTTACATGAACATTAAACTGTTGCTAAATATCACTAGAACTTTTTGACGAAGGATATATGAATGAACGAACAGTACTTAAATGGTTTTTCTGCCTACGTATGAGAGTATCTAGACACTGGAAGTGACTGACAAGCGAGCTGTGAGCTGTGAACTAAGCATTGACGTGATACTTTGTTGTGTTTTATGCTCTTGTGGGCGCAAAGACCGCTGTCAAACCCGTCGTCACGATTTTAAAAATGACCTATACGCAGATATGAGCCTTCATCTCTTCTCATCTATTTTGAGACTAGGACGGTTTTGCTTTACGGATTCAATCTTATTTGTTTTTCCCTTCCATCTAAATCATTGTAATTTGAATGAAATGATGGTCAAGTTTTATGATGGACTAGCTGGCTTACCCGGCTCCGCCGTATCCGGACCAAACTTGGCACACATACACTTCGGGCCCTGGCGGATGTCACAGTCCACTTTTCGTTATCGATCGATGTCCATTTTACCGATTTTTATCGATTTTTTTGCAGAGTTCACCTACAGGGCTAGGAGTTGGCACAGGGGGGAAGTGAGCATGGGGATTCCGAATACAATATTAGTTTTCAGAATTATCGATTACTTTTATTGATTTTATCGATTTTTTGTAAATTTTGACATGCGAGGCTGGGATTTTGCACAGGGGGGTAATCGAGCATGCTGATTACGAACACAATATTAGTTTTCAGGATCGTCCATTACTTTTATCGATTTTATCGATTTTTTTGTAAAGTTTGACCTGTGGGGCTGGGATTTTGCACAGGGGGGTAATCGAGCATGCTGATTACGAACACAATATTAGTTTTCAGGATCGTCCATTACTTTTATCGATTTTATCGATTTTTTGTAAAGTTTGACCTGTGGGGCTGGGAGTTTGCACAGGGGGTAATCGAGCATGCAGATTACGAATACAATATTAGTTTTCAAGATCGTCCATTACTTTTATCGATTTTACCGATTTTTTGAAAATTTGAGCTAGGGGACTGGAATTTGGCACAGGGGTGTAATCGAGCATGCTGATCACTCCCCTTGGGGGTGATCAGCATGCTCGATTACCCCCTGTGCCAACTCCCAGCCCCGTAGCTCAAACTTTGCAAAAAAATCGATAAAATCGATAAAAGTAATCGATAATCCCGAAAACCATTATTGTCGGAATCCCCATGCTCGATTACCCCCCTGTGCGAACTCCCAGCCCCGTAGCTCAAACTTTGCAAAAAATCGATAAAATCGATAAAAGTAATCGATAATCCTGAAAACCAATATCGTATTCGGAATCCCCATGCTCGATTACCCCCCTGTGCCAACTCCCAGCCCCGTAGCTCAAACTTTGCAAAAAAATCGATAAAATCGATAAAAGTAATCGATAATCCTGAAAACCAATATTGTATTCGGAATCCCCATGCTCGATTACCCCCCTGTGCCAACTCCCAGCCCCGTAGCTCAAACTTTGCAAAAAAATCGATAAAATCGATAAAAGTAATCGATAATCCTGAAAACCAATATTGTATTCGGAATCCCCATGCTCGATTACCCCCCTATGCCAACTCCCAGCCCCGTAGGTGAACTCAGCAAAAAAATCGATAAAAATCGATAAAATCGATATCGATCGATGACGAAAAGTAGCCTATGACACCCGCCGGGGCCCGAAGTGTACGTGTGCCAAGTTTGGTCCGGATCGGTTCAGAAATAAAAATTTCTATTCGGAACATACGTACATACATACAGACATACAGACATACATACAGACATACATACAGACAAACAGACATTCAGCTTTATATATAAGATATATGTATGGCACAACGTTTTCAAGTTTCCGTGTCTCAAACGTGATAGGTGAGGGATTCTTCCACTAAAGTCAGGAATTTTTATGCATAATCTTTCCATCGTTGGTCTGACTTGCGTTATAGCCACCGCTAGTTCTCAATATTGATGAATTTTTGAGGCTATGCACCTAAGAGATGACGATGACGCTCAGTGCCACATCGACGACAACCGCCATCACACGCTCCATGCAAGAAACGATTCTACAAAAAGGTTTACGCCAGGTGTAGTTTGCTTGCAATGTTTTAGGCTATATGATGTTTTTGAAGTAGATTAGTAGATTGGTAACATACCGCCAATAGGCTCTTCTTCCGCGGTCTACTTGTCCTTTCCGCACATTCCGTAACATATTGCACGAGAACCAGTGGTTCGCGAAGGAGGAGCCTGTACAAAGTGGGGCATAATCAGGGTCAAGCGTGGGGTGCGGTACGCCACACCTGCGGGGTCGTATTGAGGAGTCAAAATGGGAGGGGGTCGTAGTTGGATGATCTGATAATAGTGATAACATGATATTCATATCATAGCCATAATTAGCATGTCAATTAACCCCTGTAGAGAAGTTTGAGCGAATTCTGAAGATTCAAGATACTAGGCTACCTAACATATATAAGTGAAATGGTCATATTCCAACATGGTTAACTTTGTTTCAAAGGTGAATTAGCTATCCGTTTTTGCACTCAAGACAAAGCACTACTCCTTCTTTGTCCACCTCGGGAATCCCGCTTCAGAAGACCTGCAAACTGTGGAATTAGAAGCCAACCAAAATCTCGTTTTTCCCATTTTTCGCTTTTGATCGCTGTGCTTTCACCAAATATTACTTAGAGCTAAGATGACAAACCAGGCTCCAAACAGTCCTATGGAATCTACAAGGTTTAGGCTATCGATTCATGTAAATACTGTCCGCTAAAAATGTTTTTTTGATATAGTTAATGGGGTGCGGCACAACCCCTTGAAGCTGCGGCTGCCGCAGCTTTTAAGGGGGTGTGCCGCACCCCCTTAACTTGTCTTCAAAATCCAGAAAGCGCTCCATTGCTGGTATGAGTATTGAGCACATAATTTCCAATGTAGCTTCTTCTTGCTTCATTGGAAATTTGGAGCCGAACGCCCCACCCATAAGAGAATTATAGCCCTTTCAATATGCCCATTCAGATCAAAATCAGCCGTCAATTTACGTGTGATTGTAAAGTGCAGTCACAGAAAATCGGGCGTACAGCTCTTAGAAATCCGAAAACTCTCTAGAAAAAGATGGTGTCCTCCAGAATGTCACACTTGGAGGTCCAGAGGTTAAGAGGAGGAAGAAGCGGTCGTTTGAGGGCTTTCATGGGAGGGGGGGGGGTTGTTTTCGAAAGACTTGTGCCTGACCTCTTTCTCAACTCTGGTAATGCTAACTTAGATATATAGTTCAGGGGGGGGGGTCTTATTAAGACAGCAATCAGGGGTCGTAACCAGCGATCGTGTGCCACACCCCTTGCTTGACCCTGGGCATAATCATACTCTGTCCGCATGCGCGGGCTCAATTCGCTTGCGACGTGCTTGTTGCGGCAATCGCGCTCACCGCTCTATCTGTGTCCACCCTGTCCGATCCGATCCGGATGCACGGGAGACCACGTTACCACCAACGACGGTGTTGCCGGTTATTGATCCGGGTCGCGGGTCCTCGCGGCTTTTCGCTTTGAGTCTGCAGCGGACCTTTTAAGTCTAGCTTAAAGGCAGTGTCTTACCAAAATTTAGTTGCCGAGATTTTTGCATTTTGCAAGCCTGCGCGACCCTGTCTAGCACTATATGGGCTTAGAATCGCATGTTCCAAAAACCCCGTTTTCTGGAGGCCCGCGGAAGCAACGTGGACGAGTTGTACCTTCCAACTTCAGCCTTAGCCACAGTGGCAGCAACAGAGGGGAGGTGGATGCCAAGTGGAGGGACATGTTCAAACGCGTAAGGGGGGGGGGGGAGACCGAAGGAGTCGTCCGCGCGTACCAAATCGCTGTCCGCGTACCACTTTTAGCGAATTTTTCTCAGCGTGGAGGGGGTCAAATTGAGTGGGACTTGTTGCAGTGGCCTATTTGGAGGTCCTTGTAATAGATTATGTGAAGATCTGCGCGACCTCAACTTTGGTGAGACACTGCCTTTAATGCTTGGACGACGTGCAGACGCAGCGCGAGGTAAGGTGGCCGCGCGGATGTAATTTTCGTGACCCTTCATTACCATTGTCCGTCTAGAGGGAGCTCATGTAATTTACAAGGAACGAACCAAATTTCAATTTTTTTCATGCTTTCGTCAGTTGGTGGCAAGCGATAAATACGCGCCTTTCGACCGTCTCTCAGGGTTCCGGGGCACGCGCCATTCTTGATCCGCTTCATCCACTTCGCCAATGGTCATTTTACTGATTTGACCAAGTGCGAATTGGATGAAGCGGATCAAGCGTATCAAGTGTGGCACTTGCCCGACAGGATAGTCGCGCGCGTTAGGCTTGCGTTTGCTACTTCTGTGAACATCGTAGGTCTGGGTACAGGACATTGAGTTGCCGAAAGGGGCGCTACCACGGGAACATTTGCAACAAACTGCGATCCTTCACCATTTGCCTCATACTATCTGTCCGCATAGGTGGAGCCTAATGGCGACCTAATGTCCTCTACCCCATAGGTGTGGTGCAGGGCTCAGCACAGCTGGCACCGGGTCAAGCTGGATATCGCTTTTAGGGCGGAAAGCAAAGGGGATATCGTTTCTACAGAGCCGAGGCGTAGAACTGCCGCAAAAATGCCGCCGGCATGCCACCGGCATGCCATTGGCTAGCTGTCCATCAACAAACAAAGGCGTTGTTTTCAGCCAAATCGCAATAGTATGACACCAAATTTGGTGTGTGCATGCGCGTTGGTGGACCGGAACTACGGGCCAAGAATTTATGAAAACTTATGTGAATGAAAGCTGTGCCGAACTTTTTTCTGAATTAGCTGGCACCGTGCCAGCTGAGTGCCAGCTGAGCTGGCACCGACGCTTTGCTCACATAAGTTTTCACACTTTTTCAAATAAAATGTACCTACACTGTAAAAGATTACATACGGAGAATAAACAGTTTCATAATGTTCTCTTTTCAGCGTTTTATAGCAATTTGAAAACCACTCGGTCCGCTCCGCAGTCGAAAAATCGGCTTTTTCTGCTTCTCAAGATGTGATTCGACCACTTAAAAAGCTCAGAAAGCTGTGAAAAGTTCTTTCATGAAATCAGAATTGCATGAAAACACTACTCCTTTTTTACATGATATAAAAATGATGACGGGTTCTCAAAACAGGTCAAAAGGGACTTCGTACGAGATTTTCAATATCAAACGGGACTTCGTTTTGAAATTTCGCTGGTGCCAGTTCGTGCCGAGTCCTGGTGTGGTGCGAAAGCTGAAAACTTCAAACTTCGCTAATTACTCTCCGTCTCCAGCGTTCCCGCAACAAAGTCAGGAAATTTTAATCTTGGCGTATCGGTTTTGACAAGATGTAACATGGCGCTGGTGTGGGGTAGAGGACAACTAGGTCGCCATCAGGCTCCACCCACTTGGATGCACTCGGTATTACCCGGAGGTAGGTGACACTTGGAGCAGCGCGTCCGCCTTTCCAAAGACTTTGCGAGCGCAAGAGCTGGCATCTCGCCAGGCAAAGACTGAGGAGAAAGAAGAGACGCAGACATGGTTCTTAACGCGATATGATATACTGTAGCTGCGGAACGGCGCGAACCGTTGCGAAACAGACGCCCGCCAATCGACCGCACTTTTGGCGACCCAATGTCCTCTACCCCTGGTGTGTGCGGAATATCAGACTGCTTACAAGTATCTCAGTAACGGTCTCACAACTCCAACAGCCCGCAGCCGCTTCACTTGGATTCTAGTCGCGATCGAAAACGATCTTCTGTCGTTCTCTCGGCTTTGAATCGCTGCTCAGGCATGGAGAATATCTGAAAAATAACGTCCGTGAACTCAGCGCAAAGCCCGAGCGAAGCGCCCGCAACGTCTCGAGCTCTGGAGCTGTGACAATGTCATAGAGGCTAGTTTGCACGTATTGTTGCCTTCCGCGTGCGCACCAGCGTTCGGGTTTGTCCGAGGCTGCAGGCTGCAGCTGGCGGCTGCCATGATGTAAATGCTGGCTAACTGTGCGTAAGAATGACTAAAGGACGCTCTACCGCTAAAAGGCAGTGGCTCTGCAAAACTGAACATTTTGAAATCCTAGTAGGTTGCTACTGGTTTTTGCATGCTTAGGTGCGTTGGCTATTTTCTTCTCATCGTTGGGTTGGTTCATAGTGCAGTCACTGCAGCAACTGCAGATACATATTGGGGCGGGCAATGGATATCGACCGATCGACTGCCGTCGCTGCAGTGACTGCAGTGTAAAACAACTTGTTGGAGGCGCGTGCCGCAGGGTCATAACTGTAAGGGTCCCGCAACAACTTCGCATCTTCAGCCTTGGCGGGAACTGTTCCACTCTTTCTAATTCATAATTAGTCTCGAAAATTGCTGTTTTTTTTTGTCATTTCCAATCTTTAAAGTGGACCGCACAACATGTAGGATAATTTCAGCTAGAGGTTTTTTACAAAGGTTTTGCCGAGTCATGGCTTCAACACTAGGCTATAAACACACGGTCCTTCCCTTAGGCGTACCATACTGGGACCCTTTCCCTTATTTTTCGGACGGGCAATATATTTGATTTTTCTGAAACTCAAGCTGTTTGACATATCAAGATCTGCCCGCACTTAGGGAACTATGTAAAATAATCCACCTTTGTCAGAAATCAATTTGCATTTGGGTTTGTATGTGTGAGAGCGTAGATTATCAGCCTTACTTAACACGTTGACGACCTTGTGTATCCGCACGTATGCACGCCCTGACTCCCGTTGAGCATTTTCGTGCATCCGCGCATATGCACGCTAGTTTTTTAGGTGCAAACGAAAAGTTTTAAGGTAACTTCTATGCAGTAATACTATTAGTGGCCTGATTGTCTTACAGAACACAGGGCATCGCGGCAGCTGTTCAGAAGTTTTGGACGCAAAATTGAGTAATCAGTACGTTTTTGATGTAATCAATACATGCTAATTACGTTTTCTCGAGAAGGTGAAAACTCTGTATAGCTGTTTTGAAATCAAACAAAGATGTATCAGGCAAAAAACATATGGTTTTACAACGCTTTTCTCGAAGAGCGATTCCTTAGATATAGCCATTACATGGATTATTGGAGGGAAAATCGATGCAAAAACATTGATTTGTGTAAGTCCTGGTAAGGCTCTGTGATATACCTGTATGTCTGAATAAAGTTCGCATTTTTTACTAATAAGTGACAAAAAGACTCCCACATAATGTTTTCATGCATCCGCGCGTATGCACGGGCCAAATGCGCTAAGGACGTTAGTGGGAGTTTCGCCCAAAATGGCGCGGTCGTCAACGTGTTAAATGTTGATATGTATCACACAGCAGTCACCATCTGAGTTTAGGAGATCCCTGCGTCGTTTGTGGTGACGCCGCCTCTGGAATCCATTACGCTGTTGCAGCCTGTAACGGATGTAAGACTTTTTTCAGAAGAGTAGTTCTTGAGGTGGCTTTTCATATTTTGTAAAGCAAGGACTTTTTGAAGCAAATCTCTTACAGAATCGAACTTATTCATGCAAAAATAACGGAGATTGCATCATAGACAAGAATATGCGCTGCTCTTGCAGGCACTGTCGATTCAAAAAGTGCATTCGCGTCGGAATGGATAGAAGTGGTAGGTCTCCTAGCAATATTCAATTGGCGCTATCCTTAATGACATAATTCAAATTGAAAATTTCTAACAAAAATGAATCGCTAAAATTTGCACATGGTGGTTATTTGGCCGCTGATCATGAAAATGATACTCATTCTGCGTGCCAAGACCTTTTTTGGGGTGGCGGCAGGTGTACAACAGAGGGGTCAGATACGACTTTGTTGAAATACCTGTTTTAGGAGGGGGGGGGGGGGGTGTTTGACATGCTGATCATAAAGCATCAATTTGAACGTCTCACTGTATAGTCACGTGAGCTTACGATAGGGTGTCATTCTGTCCTCTACTCTATATCACGCCCTGCGTCCATTTAGAGGAGGTAAGACAGGTTTACATTAGACAGACAAAGCAATGACTCTACCTGAAATTTAGTGGTGGTTTATCTGACCTGCTTATCACGAATATCGGGCTCAATTCGCATGGTAGGACCTTTCCTGAATTTTTATAGTCTTTGTTCTGAAAAGTAGGAAGCTGTTAATTTTGCGCTCTCACCACAACACCATTAATGAGGTGTGGTGCAATGAGCATGATATTTGTAATCAGCATGCTTGCTAACTCTCTAGGAAAAGGTTTGCGCAATTTTTGGATTTTGTTCATCTAATGTATGCCTATCGTAAGCCGAGCAGAAGGTGCTACTGTGCGAAATCAATGCGCAATGCATGTTCAGCTTGCGGCTTACGTAATAATCTTCCTAGGCGGAATGCAAGGACTGTGATTTTGATTTTCTACCGTACGCATAGTTGACCACACAGGGAGAGTCTTACCATACGGGAAAGTTTGATATTCGTGATCAGCATGCCTAACTCCTTAGACTTGTTATTAACCGACTCCATGTTCTGACACCGCCCCTCCCCCACCCCTTTCCCCTCCCCCACTGTACACCTGCCGTAACCCCACGGGAAAGGTCCTTCCATACAAGATGAGTATCGTTTTCGTGATCAGCGTCATAGGTGCGACAGTGACAATGACTCCTCCAGGGTGGGGTCACAGTGGTCGCAACTTTTTCAGGGTGAAGGGTGTTTCACTTGATCGAGAAGTTATGATATTTCGACTGGGGGGTGGTGGAGAATGATGGTGTATGCTCATCATTTTTCTAACTAAAGTTTATCATTTTCAATTTTCTGCCATCATTGGTTGTCTTTCTTCTAAATTGTGAAAACAGAAGTAGGATTGAACCACCGTGTCTGTTTTTGAAATTATCATAGAAAAGTGCATGCGAGAACATCTGTTTCGAAAAAGAGGTAGCAATTTTTTCAGCATTTACGATTTTTTAGAAGATAAAAACTTCATAACTTTTGTAGATGAACAGCAGCGTCAGCAAGGAAATTGGTTTCAGAACCATCTTTTTTTTCGCTTGCAGGAAATATATAGTTTGTCCGAGGTCCTCACAAAAAAGTGCCTGGTGAAGGGCGTGGATAGTGAACAAAACAAAAATCCATAACTTCTGTAGATGAACATTCTGTACGCCGAAACATTATCAAACCGTTTTATCCTCTGCTTTCAGAGAGTATGTAAATTGCCTGGAGTCCGTTGAAAAAAGTACCTGGTGAAGGGTGTGTGGGTAGTGATCTCCTAATATTTACGAGCTTCTAGGCTAAAAAAATTCATAGCCTCTGTAAATGAACATCTTGTACGCCGAAATGGTCACCCTCGGAACCACGTCGTCAGCCGCTTTCAGAAAATATATTTGCCCGTGCTACGTTGGAAAAAGTGCTTGGTGAAGGGTGGGTGAGACTCTTATAATGGGAGTTCTCAAGCAGACGTCTTCTTGCAATGGTAAAAAAGCTTCCACTGAGAACTCCCATTATAAGAGTCTCACCCACCCTTCACCAGGCACTTTTTTTTCAAACAGTGGATACATTTTTTTGGGACAACTGTATTAGGTATATATATTATATTAGGTATCAGGTTATATACAGAGTGTCCCAAAAGTAAGTACACACTTTTCAATCTGTAATATCTCTCTTCCCATTGTGTCTTTTTCCGCCATTTAAATACTATTCTGTAGAGGAGGCTTCAACTTAGATTTGCAGTGTCGAGCGAATCACCAACCTCTCTTCATTACTGTAGGATTACTGTAGGAACTTCGACAAAGATTTTAGACCATTGAAAGCCATGTTCTGCCTCGGAACAAAACCAAACAAGCCAAAAACTCTCATATTATGGTAATGGAAGCCGCTGATTTCGAATATGAGATTTTCACTTTGCCTTGATGCTCCTTTCCAAAGTTATCCCAGATGAAGCGTAATAACCGAATCCTCAGAATTTGTCAGGAATGTAATTACACCGTCAGAAAGGCTGGAAACGTAAAAAGTTGTGTAGTGGAATCAGCGTGCGTGAAAACATTAGTTAAAGATTTTTCAGATTTTTTGTAAAAAAATTTGTCAGACGGCATATTTCACAATGGTTCCACATGCTGGAAGTTCTCACCGTAATCCTACAGTAATGACGAGAGGTCGGTAATTCGATCGATACTACAAATCTAAGTTGAAGCCTCCTCTACAGAATGATGCTTGAATGGAGGAAAAATACGCATTGGGAAGAGAGATACTGACGATTGAAAAGTGTGTACTTACTTTTGGGACACCCTGTATATATATTAGGTATATATAGGGTATCTTATATATAAAGCTGAATGTCTGTCTGTATGTCTGTCTGTCTGTATGTCTGTCTGTCTGAAAGCTGAATGTCTGTCTGTATGTCTGTATGTCTGTACGTATGTGCGGAATAGAAATTTTGATTTCTGAACCGATCGGGACCAAACTTGGCACACATACGCTACGGGCCCCGGCGGGTGTCATAGGCTACTTTTCGTCGTCGATCGATATCGATTTTATCGATTTTTTGCAAAGTTTGAGCTACGGGGCTGGGAGTTGGCACAGGGGGGGGGTAATCGAGCATGCTGATCATCCCCAAGAGGGTGATCAGCATGCTCGATTACACCCCTGTGCCAAATTCCAGCCCCCTAGCTCAAATTTTCAAAAAATCGATAAAATCGATAAAAGTAATGCACGGTTTTAAAAACTAATGTTGTATTCGTAATCAGCATGCTCGATTACCCCCCTGTGCCAACTCCCAGCCCCGTAGCTCAAACTTTGCAAAAAATCGATAAAATCGACATCAATCGATAACGAAAAGTGGATTGTGACACCCGCCGGGGCCCGAAGTGTATGTGTGCCAAGTTTGGTTCGGATCGGTTAAGAAATGGAATTTTCTATTCGGAACATACGGCGGAGCCGGGTATGCCAGCTAGTTGTTCTGTAAGATGGAATTTTACCATATGTTGATCAGAAATATGCTGTCGATTGTAGTATATAGCAGACTTTCTCCAAGATTACGATGTAGTATGCGCATAGTTTGCTAAAAGGGCATTAGGCGGGTTTTGTCAACAGCCTGAGAAGCACGGACTTCCTGCCCACATGGCATATCTATTTTAGAACTCAATGTTGAACGACGGCGAAAAAGAAAAGCTCGACGAGATGCAGAACATGATGACGACATCAACGAGGTAGAAATTACAGATCCCCTCATAGAACTCCTTATCGACAAAGAAGCCAAGTAAGTGTTGTGACTGTCTTGCAACTCACAATTCAATCTCTATAGGTATCAAATACTGCTGTCATCTACTGTCATGCCGATACACAACTCTGTGCGCGAGGCGTTAGATAGTGGCTACAAAGCTTTTGATGATGTTGAAAAGGTTTATTTCATTGCAGTAACATTACTATGCTTCTTCTGTTCATGATCTGTATTGCTGATTGTAGTACGCAGCCAATCCAATGCCTGTTGGAATGTCTACTAATTTCTCTTACTGGCGTGCTAAAATTCTATCGGTGATTGTTGAGTGGGCCAAATCTTTCGAGGTATGTTATCACTCTGGTGCATGACTGCTCCTTTTCGTATTTTTTCTTCAGATGTTCAGCAGGTTGACCCTTGATGACCAAATGAGGCTTATTGTACACTCATCGTTTTCGAATCTTGTACTAGCGGAAGCATTCAACACTCCGGAAAAATATACAGATAGAATTGTCTTTCCAGATGGTTTGAGTGGGTAAGTGATCTTTACCTTATGAAAAGACTTTGACTACTCCCTTCAGCAAGTTCATGTTCACGATTATATAGTCTTCTAAGCATTTTTTAAGGTTTCGAAGCCCATCTGCGAATACGTTGAAGGAAAGAAGTGGATTGATACCAACAGTAGTCGCGGTTATAAACAACATTCTAGTTCCAATCAGACGAATGAAAATGACAAAAATTGAATATTTACTTCTCCAAGCAATATTGTTTTACGATCCAGGTGAGGAAATTTACGCTGCTTATCTACCATAGTCTTTCGTTCGTTAGATCAGCTTCGCTTTCAGAATGTTTATCGTTATCGGAAGCAGCACAACAGCTCATCGCTGCCAAAAGGCGACGTTTGTTAGATTCTTTGCGCCGCCATCTTGACGCTAAGTTGAAGGATCCTACCGAAGGGGCTGCGCGCTTTGCCGAGATCCTCCTGCGTATAGGGAACGTCCAGGTTGGGTTGTCCTTCTATTGCTTGAGGGATAGGCAGATAGCTTGGGTGACTTGATGATGAGCAGTCTGATTGTTTTGGTGTCTTTAAAATGATATTGGCTATCATATTATGTATAATTACAATGTTGCAGAAAGTAGCCGCATTCAAGAGGGAGACATTGTGTACGATCGAGACTTTCAACCTGATGCAGCCACATCCTTTTACTATGGAGATTTCAAAGAAATATCCGGATGTTTCATTTTTCTAGCTTCTGAATGAAAATGTCGTCCTCTCGCTTGCCATAGATAAGCGAATTCATAGAAAGTTACTCTATGGCAAGCGAGAAAACGATATTCATGAACGTCATAAAACATCTTCTGACAAGTTCCTTGTATATTTCTCATTCTTTCCTAGATTTTAACCCTTTTAAGTTGGTTGTTGGTTATCTTTTACGCATTCATAGCGCTTATATTCAGTTGTTCATATTGGGATTTGCTTTTTGATGCACCTCATTTTCATTCTGTGATAGCTGATAGGTAAGAGATTTATGATGAGCAGTTTATCGTACATCTCTGTATTCTATCTCTTTGTAAGTATGCGAGTGCATTCATACCGCGCCGGCAGCTACAGTTTGACCCAATCCTAACCGGGCCAAAATTGGCATGGCGGGAGTCCGCGTCGCGAGGGTTTCGCGCCACTTCTGCGGTTAGCTTTTCTGCTCTCTCCTCAATCTCTTCGCTCTTTGCGATAGCGCGCGTGTGCAGCGCAAACCCCTAGCGTTGCGAGCGCGCAATTTCAGCCGATGGTTCGGCCTGATCCCGTTTGGGGCAGACTATATATAAGTCGCCCATAATAGCCGCTATCAGCCGCCGGTAGCCGCTTTTCTTCTCATAAGAGCGCGAAAACATCCAGGGGTGGTAGTACCATTACCATTGCCCTAACTAAGTCGGTTACATGAGGCAGCCAGCGGCTTCACATCATCTTCTCAGCGCACTTACGAGGTGATCTGGATAGCAATGAAGATGGATGGATTTCACTCGAATGTGAATCTTGCAAAGCAACATTTTGAGGAGCTGAACCTCCAATCAATCACTCTCATGTTTGACCGCCTTCATTGCAATCTATCAAATCATTTCTGACTGGGTCTTTCATTTTTTTTTGTAGAGCTTAACTAAATTGCTGCTAAGCTTCTCTGTATCAACTTTCGTAATGACCATCACTTCACTTGTGGAACCGTCACATCATTTCAAAACTTGTTGTTGTATTTTGCTAAAGGATATTCGTCGACGACTGCCCCGACTCGTGCAGTTACACCACCTTGAGCGTGCCTTGTTGGGGCCTTTCCAGTTGGACAGTACGCTGCAGCGCGCGGGGACTTGGTAGCTCGCAGCATCCCTCCTTTTCCTGTTTTTCCTGTCCTACTGTTAAGCTGGAAAGGCTCCAAAAAAGCTGTATTGCACTAGTTGGGGCAGTCGTCGACGAATATCCTTTATGGTCGTCCTCCAGTCGCTCCTAGCCCCCCGTGGGAGAACTCTAACCGGAGCAGGCCGGTCGCAGCAGAGCACCACACCTCAGCCCTCAATGCGAATTTGCTCATGTTTCTTTGTCGTTTTTCTATGTCTGTTTGCTAATCTTTGTGATATAAGTGCTCTCGTCGTCAAAGTTGAACACTTTGATTTGTCGAGTGGTAGACGACTATATATCGCCGAATGTAGGAGTGTCCGCTGAGCAAAAACACACTTTCACGCATGAGAGAGGGTGCGTATCCGCTGCAGATGACCGCGGGGCTGCCCCATCTCGGCAGTAATAGTACTCTACCCATTGTCGAGCGTTGTTTCATGCGGCTATACTCATTACTATGACTCTGAGTAGGGTCAATTGGGGAGACGATGCAGACGCGAAACCTTCGCTGTAAATCCTTTCTTCGTAAGCAACATATGCAGAAGTGTTGTTCTAGTGAGTATACTAGTGAACCCGTGATTAAAGGTCCTAGACTGCATCCGTGCGCTTCGGTACCGCACCGCGGTTTCCCGCTATGTGATGTTTTTTGAATTGGCACTACGATTCTTTATATATTAGATAGATTCCACAAATTCGCCATCTTTGTTTTGAAAGCCCGCTCAACAAAAGACGAGCATAGGAGCGGGAAACGACGCTCTGGTTACAAATACCAAACTTCAATTCTGATTAAGAACTATGCTATATTACATATATAGTAAGCTTCAACTCAGTTTAGGCGGAAATTAGACTGGCGGAAGTCCGCTTTGCAACGATTCGCACCGCTTTGTAGTCTGCTCTTCATTCTAATCTATCTCGCTGAGCGGACGGGTGCGGACGCGCTACTCCACTTGGGATGTTTCGCTTACTCCGGTTGAAAAAGACTGTAAATTAGCAGGCAAGGGCGAAAGAACGGAAAAGGAACGCATGGATATCAACTGAGAGCTGGTATGTCGTGCTTTCCCGCGATCGGTTTGCTCCAGTTCTAATTCGAATTCGCCCATCGACCGACTAGGGCGACGACTATAGATTGCTATAGATGTTTCTCTATGTTCCTCTTGCCCACCACCGGGCGGCTAGTGGCGCGATATGATGCACTCTTTGCTCTCGAACTCAACAGATCTCCGATTTTTTATGCGTGATAATTTGTTTATTCTGAGACTTCAGCTTCTTTGCGCAAGTTTTCCTAGATTAAACTCACTGACATCTTACCTCAGATAGTTGTCAGACGATGCGACATAGTTATCACTGATTGTCATTGCACTGTGTCAGTTTTCCTTTTTCTCAAATAAACCTCGCATAAACCTATGGCAATCGTATTGCATGCAATCGTACTAGATCATATATCTCCCCAGATAGATTTACTCGATCTCAATCCATATGTCCTCCTTCTCTCAATGGTACGGTACGCTCGCGAATGCTGCATGTTGCTTAAGCGTTGCACTTGGACTGATTGAAAAGAGAGCACATCTTACACACACAGATGACCGCGGAACTTTAGACCATCTTCGCCTTCTCATCGTTACTGTTATCGCTTCTTTGCGGATTTGACCTCGCTCGGAATTGGTATAGGAGATTAACGAGGCGGCTAATTGCAAATCAAAATAACCTTCGTCGATATTTATGAACTCCATGGGGGGGGGGAGAGTAAGTGCTATGCTAATCACGAGACAACAGTTATGAGCATTGAATGTGTCATCGTTGCAGTTTTAGGGAACGGCCATAGGTTGTCGGTGTTGTCGATGTTGTCGGTGTTGTCGATGTTGTCGGAGTTGTCGGTGTTGCCGGGGTCGAAGACAGTTTAGAGAGCGCGCGAAACGCCGACAACTCCGACAACACCGACAACATCGACAACCTATGGCCGTTCCCTTATTTTTGAGAAGGCGGGACGTAACACATAATTCCAGGGTGACACACGGTATAGGTAAAGGCCATTTTCTTGCGTATGAGAGGCGTGGCCTCATACATTGAACAGGTTGAAAAACTTGTTGAACCTCCATTTCAGAGCGTTAGGCTATAGAAGAATATAGCTATAGCTATCGTTCATTCGTTGACCGTACGGACTGCCGACCGCGTGGCGACTGCGACGCGTGCCTTCTAAACTTGCGAAAAAGTGACAAGGTTGGACCGTGGCTTAAGATGAGAAGAATTCTTTGTTTCTTTTCTACTTTATAAAGATGAGAAGAATCCTCTGTTTTCTTTCTATTCATCTTTTCTACGAAAACATCATGCACGCGCAGCGGTCGCCGCGCGGTCAGCAGTCGTTACGGTCAACGAATAAACGATTCTCTATAGCTATCAAGAACTGCCACGCGCATAGGCCTAAGGCATACCTCACGCGATTCGGCCGAATCGCCACTTTCACACGACTTGGCAATTTGCCAGATTTCTATGAATTTATCATGCGTACTTCTCGGACGCATATTTGGGTAGCTTGTGTAAGTTTATTTATTTATTTATTTATTCATACGCTCTATGGCGTTCCTTACAAAAAGAACAAGAGAAAAAAAATACACACACAGTAAATCGAACAACCCCAGTCAAGGTCCACCGTGCCGTTGGGTCCATACCTTTAAACTGGTCGAGAAGTATATTTGATAGAGCTTGCATGTGACTGCTCTGGACTTCAATTGTCATAAAGATGTGATCATGGAGATGGTACCCATGCCCCCATTACTGCCAGCAAACGTCCCTGAGATAAACTATCTAACTCAGGATTGCATGGTGGATATACTCCCACCGCATAAGGCTAAAAGGAAGAGTCAGTTACTCGAGAATACTTGATTAATAAGAAGTGTTGTAATGGAACATTGTAATCGAGAAGATCAATAGGTTGTTGCAAGTTGTGGAGGTGGTGATCCTTCATACTCGTACGCTAGCAAAGTGCTCTCGAAATACCAAAGTAAGCAAAGCGGGCTTGGTCAGTAGAGTAGCAGAAAAACCTTGCCCGAAAGAATTCCGGGGAGAGACCAATGCTCCGAGAGAAAATCAACAAAATTCCGCGTTAATAACTCAACTAGAGCAAGTCAGCAAGCATTAAAGGTTGGAAAAAGGAAGATTGTTGTTCAGGCCTGCACTAACATGGTGGCTTGATATGGGTTATAAGGCCTTGGCCATACCCTGCCGGTGTTGTCGACACCGCCAGTGCCACCCACGTCACCGGCGCCGCCGACGCCACCAGTGCCACCCGCGCCGCCGGCGCCGCCGACGTCACCAGCGTCACCCGCGCCACCCATGCCCCCAGCGCCACCGCCTTTGAGCGGTAACACTGGGAACATGAGCAACACGAGCAACACCAGCAACATCGGCAACACTGGCAACACGAGCAACACCGGCAACATCGGCAACACCAGCAACATGAGCAACACCACCGGCAACATCGGCAACATGAGCAACACCGGCAACATGGCAACACCGGCAACACGAGCAACAAAGGCAACGTCAGCAACACCGGCAACAAGAGAACACAGGCAACATGGGCAACACAGGCAAAGTATGGCCAAAGCCTAAGAAATGCAGAAAGAAATAGTATATGTAGAAAGAAGAATAATACGTTGGCAAACATCGGCAATGCCTCGTTCGCATATACTGTGGGGAATGGACGATAGGAATTGCGCATATGCTTGCGTTTGTCGAATCTCCTTCATGGTGCATCCCTCAAAATTGGTCTCATATGAACCATTAAAGCAGTGTCCGGGCAAAAACTCGATTTCTAGGAGATCCACTTACCAGGGGTCCGCAACGCTGAATCCGAAAATCCACATTGGAAGGCGCGTAAACGGCGAGAACATACGTTTCTCGAAGCCGCACAATTTGAAATTCGACGGTCCCCACCAAGGGACGCAGAGTCGCTGCGGGACCCTATATTTTGACTGTGGCGGCATGCGTACTCTGCCGCATAGCAGGAATTCGGACCGCTCGGAGGACCCCTCCTCAAGGCGTAAGGTCCCCCACTTTCCGGTCGTTTCTCTTGCTTTATGTCGAGTGTTATGACGTCGTACTTGCGCGATGTTGTGTCTGGGGGGGGGGGCATTCTCGCATGGCACTGAAATCCCAAAACTCCCATCTTGATACTGCCTTTAACATCCCAAAACCCCCATCTTGATACTGCCTTTAACGTGTTCGAACATTTTTACATGTCAATTTCGAATGAGCGCCTTAAATTTGCTGGAGTTGACGTGTTAGAACGATCGAAAGGCAGCCGTGTGGATGGTTCATATGGGAACGATTCTGGGCGATGCACGGTTCTCGTCGACATATAATTGACTGCACGGAATCGCCCGGGCTGAACGCTCGCATGTGTGTCTCTTGCGGGCTAACATTGGCATTCGCTCGCATGAGTCAGCATAGCGCCCGTACCGGCAGCCGCCTTGCAGGCACGTTCGCGTGCGTTCAACCTACAGCGACCCGGACAAATTCATCCAGTCGACTTTACCGGATTCGCAGTTTTGGTGTTACAATTGGGACACGGCTGAAAGGTGGATATAGATGTGGAATCGAATGGCATCATCCCATGCTGTAGCTACGGACCAAGTTGAACTGGTTGTGGAACCATTTTGTTTTTGAAGTTCAAAGAGCTAATTTTTGGAAGCCTACGAGAAACCAGAACTGGTGTATCTTGACTATTCAAATATGTTCTCGTGCCAACCGGCAGCTTCGCTGCCTCGTTAGGCAACGGGATAGTGTCCACGATTTTGTCGCCGCGATTTCATCGCCGGGGAAATCGGTGGTTTGGGCGATGAGATCGCGACGACGAAATCGTCCGTCGCGCGTGCATGGGCATAGTGCGCGCGATTTCGTATCTTTGCAAACACAGGGCAGGTGCACGCAAACTAAGCAAACTGTTCTCGTGCGTTATGCGTTATCCCACTCACTTCACTCTCAGCATAGATCCCTTATGTCGATCGTGATGAAATCGAGTACAAAGAACTCTCACATTTTGCCCACCTTTCAACAAATTCAGTTTTCACGAGCTTACCAGTTCTTACAAGGAAACGATACTTGGTGTCCGTGGCCTTTTGAGATGAAACGTATACCGTCACATTCGCCTTGGGACGCTGATTCCGAATCTGACTTCCGTTTCTGCTAATCGTTTCGCTAGAAGAAGTTATAGGGGATTTTTGCGTCAATGGCCGCCCAAAAGAAATACGGTCGAAGATGCCTAATTTTTGAAAAGAAGCTTGATTAAGGCAGTGCAAAACTTAAAAACACAAAAGGACTCGAACCTAAACTTGCATTGACTTGCGAAGCTATTGCACTAGCCACTACACCACGTTTTAGCGGCGGTTTTGGCATTTCGACCACATCTCCTTTGGCGCCAAAATCCTTCATAACTTTTTTCCAAGAAATGATTAGCAAAAACGGAAGTCAGATTCGGAGTCAGCGCTCCAAGACAAGTGTAATGTTATACATCTCATCTCAAAAAGCCACGGACACCAAGTATCGTTTCCTTGTTAGCATAGTGGATCTAACCTGAGAATGTCTTCCCTTGCGAGCCAAGAGCTACTGCTAAGACACTCTTCACCAAATTTTTAGGTGAAACAAGCTACTACGTGGATTTTGTAGTGCTTTAGCAAAGACCCACGTTAAACACCTTTTCGAAAAGTCGAGCACAGCATCACTGCGAAGGTAGCGAAAAAACAAGCATAAACGTTTGGTATTGGTAAGGAAGAGAATTCTGTTCTTATACGGATAGCGAAATGTAAGAATATGCAAACAAGCAGAGTGATAATGTATTAACTCTGCGAGAAGCAAAGACTCCAACACAAAATCAGAAAACAATCCAAAAAACCATCTCGTCAAAAATGCTTACACTTTCGAACAAGTCATCCGACAATTTAAGGTTACGAAAAGGCGTCGAAGTTAGAAGTATCTTTGTACATACAGTTCAAACAAGTTCCATTTCTTTTTCAAACAAAAACAACTGAAACATCAGCGCCTGTCTATAAAAATCCTCAAGATGTCCCCCGCACCTCAGCGATATCGCCCAGTCGCCCGTGCGGCACGACGCGACATCGCTGGGTTTTGCCGAAATCGCGGCGATTATCGCTGCAGAACTATGCCCTAGCTAAAAAGGGTCCGCGATCCGTCGCGCCGGACGAGTATCACAAGCGACGTAGCAGACACAAAGACATGCAATGAGTGCGTAACAGTTGTCGTAATTCAGAAATCGCAGCGCGACGGTATCGTGGACACTATGCCCTAGGCCCTAATCGTTCGTTTTACTCTAAACTGCGGAAATGTGAAATGCCATTTTACCTTACTTCGATTTATAACCTGCGGAAGAAAAGCTGAGAACATTTCTAACTTAAACAATCTTTGCAATTTTAGCAATTCTAACATATCACGCAAACTGCAAAAAATCAATAAATCGACAGGGGGAGTGTGTCCCGAACAAAATGACTTTATTAACACGTACAATCCTGTGCAATATGTCTGCCAAATCTTGTTCAGATTCTATGATTCCTTCCATCCTTTCTATGCGAAATAAAACTTTTTTTCTAAGCAAAAACTTCAAAAAATCAAAAAAGCGATAGAGGGAATCGGTAGGTTCCAAACAAAATGAGTTATTAACAGGGTCATGAAAGGGGTGTGGCACATGATCGCTGGTTACGACCCCCCCCCCCCCCCTGATTGCTGTTATAATAAGACCCCCCCCCTCTGCATTACATACATAAGATAGCATTACCTGAAGGCCCTGTCAAACATAATGGGCAACATATCCATAATGAGCATGTCAATTAACCCGTGTAGACAAATTGAGCGAATTCTGAAGATTCAAAATACTAGGCTACCTAAGTGAAATGGTCATTTTCCAACATAATTAACTTTGTTTCAGAGGTGAATTAGCTATCCGTTTTTGCACTGAAGACAAAGCACTACTCCTTCTTTGTCCATCTCAGAAATTCCGCTTCAAAAGACCTCCAAACTGTGGAATAAGAAGCCAACCAAAATCCCATTTTTCGCTTTTAATGGCTGTGCTTTCACCAATATTACTCAGAGCTAAGAAGACAATCAGGCTTGGAACATTCCTATGGAATCTACGAGGTTAGGCTATCGATTCATATAAATACTGTTCGCTAAAAATGTTTTTTTGATATAGTTAATGGGGTGTGGCAGCCACAGAGATGGACAAAGAAGAAGTAGTGCTTTGTCTTGAGTGCAAAAACGTATAGCTAATTCACCTTTGAAACAAAGTTAACCATGTTGGAATATGACCATTTCACTTATATATGTTAGGTAGCCTAGTATCTTGAATCTTCAGAATTCGCTCAAACTTCTCTACAGGGGTTAATTGACATGCTAATTATGGATATGATACGAATGCCATATTATCACTATTATCAGACTACCCAATTACGACCCCCTCCCCTTTTGACTCCTTAATACGACCCCCCAGGTGTGGCGTGCGGGTGGAGGACTATATGTCGCCGAATTTGGAAGAGTCCTGCGCGGATTCCCTGCAGGAACGCATGTCTGCGCATATACAAGGGTGCGCATTTGTCGCAAATGACCGCGGGGACCGCCCCTTTTCGGCGACATATAGTCCTCTACCCTGGCGTGCCACACCCCACGCTTGACCCTGGTTATTAACACACGCCCCATCCCATACACTATGTCTGCTAAGTAAATTCCATGACTCCTTCTATCCTTTTTGAGCGAAGATACAAAAAGTGGCTAAGCCAAATATTAGGTCATTCCGAAAGTAATTTCGCTTTTTTCAAACAAACGCCACATGGATGGAACAAAGATTTCTGAGAGATCTTGGTAGCATTCGATGCAGAATTACATTCTCTTTCCAACGGTTATGAAACTATTGCAGAATATATAATGAACTTTTGGGAAATTACGAAAGTCTGCGATCTATGCTTTTTGAGATGCTCTTCACAATTTTTCTAAATTTGTTTATCAACCCTCCCAAGTATAGCAAATAACGATTCGATAGAGCAAACCCTACAGGATACAAAACCATTTTTTTCTTCTTCACATAGCTCCTCAAAATTTCAATTAGATTTTTGATCGATGCTACCAATTTCCATTCTTGGTCAACTCAAACGGTAAGCAGCTCGAGTGTCATTCAATGCAGCTTGTTCTCCACTTTTTAATGGATGCTTTTTGTTTCTCTTTCGCGGAGTTTTGGCGTTAAAATCATCATAATTCATATTTTAGAACGCGTTCCGGGCTGTACCCGGAAAAATCGAAATTAGATATTATTATTCCGTAAACTCTCATTTGCAAAATTAGTGTTGAATTATAATACCTTCATGGAAGTCTCAAATTCCGAAGATTTATTGGTGTTTGATGTGAATGTGGCTGACGTAGGAGTGTCAAAATTTGATGGTTTCAAAAAAAAAATCTTTCAAGAAGTTATGGCGTATAAAAACGAGAAAAAAGTTACGCCATATCCCATGAGGTTTGTTCTATCGAATCGTTACTTGGACTCCCTTGGAGGGTGGATGTAAAAATTTAGAAAAATTGTTAAACTTGAGCATCTCAAAAAGCATGGATCAGAGACTTTCATAATTTTTTAAAAGCTCATTGACTGTGCTGCAATAATTTTATAAGCTTGGGAAAGTGGATGAAATTCTTCATCGCATGCTACCAAGATCTTTTAGAAATCTTTGTTCCATCACATGTGGCGTTCGTTTGAAAAAAGCGAAATTACTTTCAGAATGACCTAATCTATATATATGTATACTAGCTGGCTTACCCGGCTCCGCCGTATCCGGACCAAACTTGGCACACATACACTTCGGGCCCCGGCGGGTGTCACAGTCCACTTTTCGTTATCGATCGATGTCGATTTTACCGATTTTTATCGATTTTTTTGCAGAGTTCACCTACAGGGCTAGGAGTTGGCACAGGGGGGAAGTGAGCATGGGGATTCCGAATACAATATTAGTTTTCAGAATTATCGATTACTTATATTGATTTTATCGATTTTTTGTAAATTTTGACATGCGAAGCTGGGATTTTGCACAGGGGTGTAATCGAGCATGCTGATTACGAACACAATATTAGTTTTCAGGATCGTCCATTACTTTTATCCATTTTATCGATGTTTTTGTAAAGTTTGACCTGCGGGGCTGGGAGTTTGCACAGGGGGTAATCGAGCATGCAGATTACGAATACAATATTAGTTTTCAAGATCGTCCATTACTTTTATCGATTTTACCGATTTTTTGAAAATTTGAGCTAGGGGACTGGAATTTGGCACAGGGGTGTAATCGAGCATGCTGATCACTCCCCTTGGGGGTGATCAGCATGCTCGATTACCCCCTGTGCCAACTCCCAGCCCCGTAGCTCAAACTTTGCAAAAAAATCGATAAAATCGATAAAAGTAATCGATAATCCCGAAAACCAATATTGTATTCGGAATCTGCATGCTCGATTACCCCCTGTGCAAACTCCCAGCCCCGCAGGTCAAAATTTACAAAAAATCGAGAAAATCAATAAAAGTAACCGATAATTCTGAAAACTAATATTGTATTCGGAATCCCCATGCTCACTTCCCCCTGTGCCAACTCCTAGCCCTGTAGGTGAACTCTGCGAAAAAATCGATAAAAATCGGTAAAATCGACATCGATCGATAACGAAAAGTGGACTGTGACACCCGCCGGGGCCCGAAGTGTATGTGTGCCAAGTTTGGTCCCGATCGGTTCAGAAATGGAATTTTCTATTCGGAACATACGTACAGACATACATACATACATACATACAAACAGACATTCAGCTTTATATATAAGATTACTTTGATAAGCATACATTTTTCTTTATTTCGGAAGATTTCACATCCCATCCATGAAAATTCCATTGAGCTACTGTATTTTATCATACCTATGCTCTCTGCAGTGCTTCTTTGGAGGACTTTCATATTGCAATTGTTTCATATCATTCTCTTTTCTAGCAGCCAAAATATGCTCAGTTTATCCAATCAAAGCTATAAATTTTTTGTAACTCTCTAACGAGGGAAGGATACTTGGTGACCGTGGCCTTTTGCAATGAGATGTATACCAGTAAGTGCGTCTTGGAACGCTGATTCTAAATCTATGTTCATTATCTGCTGTGCGACTCCCTGTACGAAGTTATGGACTTTCTTCCATATTGATTTTGAGAGATTTAGGTAGTCGAAATCGTCAGTATCCAGGCTTTTTGGACTTTGATGTATTGATGACAGTTTTTCTGAACTTAAAGTGAAGCTTTACTTTATCTGTACGCTCTTTTGTAGTGCGTAAGCGAACATACTAATGATATTGATGAATCCTGCATCAAAAACAGTGCAAATTTTGGTGACAAGAAATGTTCATAACTTCTTTTGGAAGAGCGCACAGCAGATAACGAAAACAGATTTGGAATCAGCGCTTCAAGATGCATTCAATGGTGTACGTTTCATTCCAAAAGGCCACGGTCACCAAGTATCCTTTCCTTGTAAGAAGCGAAAGATTTTGTCAATAATTGTTCTCAGTAGAGTTGCTGCTTTTTCCTGTTTCATTCTATAGCACACACTCATCCGAAGTTGGCTAACTCTGTAACTGTAATGTGAAATTTTCATTGATTGGAACAAAGCCCTTCCCATATTAATGAATCACATAGTCCTCCACAAAATTCCCATTCCTGATAGCAAGTTCTCGTTAAAGCTCTTCTTGCAATCGGTTCCATTGCTCATTGTCAAAAATGTTTTTTTTTGAAACAAAAGAATACTAGAATACTCCATGCAACTTATTTGCCAGGAGCGCACCCGAAAGTGCGCTTTGCTTCAGTAAAATTATAAAATTGATTTATTGGTATTCTACAAAGTTTACTTTTATGAAATTCCCGCTTTTTCGGCTCAGATCATCACGATTTTTTTGCAAAACTTTGTGAAGTGCTCATAAAAAGTTTACCCTGTTCCAATTTTCAGCACCGAGTTTCTGTGATTCTAAAATGGATTGAAAAAAAGCAATAGAAAAAGCGTTGTGAACTTGCGCTTTCACTCGCGCAATTTTTTTTTTGATTTTCTCGAACTATCACTTTTCTGTGGGTCGCGAGCGCCAGCGCTTTGGCGAGCTATGCGAGTTGTTCTAGCAGCTAAGATTTGGTGTATCGTTAGGTACTGGCTGTTGAAGCAACCAGGAGGCGTGGCTTAGTGTTTACCACCAATGGCTGGGTACCTAACGCCCGCACCTCGGTTGGGTACCTAACGCCCGCCCCCCGGATACGGCGGAGCCGGGTAAGCCAGCTAGTATCTTATATATAAAGCTGAATGTGTGTCTGTCTGTCTGTATGTCTGTCTGTCTGTACGTATGTGCGGAATAGAAATTTTTATTTCTGAACCGATCGGGACCAAACTTGGCACACATATACTTCGGGGCAGGGAGCGTGTCATAGGCTACTTTTCGTTATCGATCGATATCGATTTTATCGATTTTTTGCAAAATTTGAGCTAGGGGGCTGGGATTTTGCACAGGGGTGGGGGTGATCAGCATGTTCGATTACCCCCCTGTGCAAAATCCCAGCCCCGTAGCTCAAAATTTGCAAAAAATCGGTGAAATCGACATCGATCGATAACGAAAAGTGGACTATGACACGCTCCCTGTCCCGAAGTGTATGTGTGCAAAGTTTGGCTCCGGGCGGAGCCGGGTTTGCCATCTAGTAAGATATATAAAACTCAAAAATTGTCAGTTTGAAGGGTATGTGCGTTATAGAAACGCGCACCGCTCAACCGATTCAGCTGAAACTTTGCACACATATGTTTTCGACCCCTGCGCAGATGATAGGCTACTTTTCGCAGCGATTCGTTGGGTCCTTCTATCGATTTATTGATTTGTTTACGTTTTTCTAAGGAATTAAGGGCTTATCATGTTTGATCAAGCATTTTGCCATAGTCTGTAAAGGAGGGCGGTGAAGCTCATTTTCACCTCAGGATCACGAGGATGCGGTTTCGAAGCGGGTTCTAGGGTAAGTCATCCACAACATATAAGAAGGGGGGGGGGGGACTTGCAGTGCAGGTGACCAATGACCTGGGCTGGATCGGGAAAGCCAAGTAGCAAACAAGAGGAGGGGAGGTTCGCAGTGTAGGCAGTGGCGTACCGAGGGGGGGGCGGGGGGGGGGGGGGCGCCCCCCCCCCCCCGAGAACGGGTCGCGGAATTTTTGAAAGTTACTTACATGGGTTATAAAAATGTGCAGATGACTTGTTCTTACTTGTAAATAATTAAAATAATTTTTAAAAATTTTTAAAAATTCAAATTAGCTTTATAAAAAAATTTTTTCTGGGGCGTGGCGTCAGCCCCTTTTTTTGAAATTTTGGGCTCAGAGGCCCGGAAAAACATCGGGAAACATCCCGAAAAATTTTTCGGAGTGCATGGCTGACGAAACACACCTTCATTGGAAAAAAATTTTGTCGCCCCCCCCCCCCGCCCGAGCCGAAATCCTGGGTACGCCACTGAGTGTAGGTGAACAATGGCCCGGGCTGGACCGGGAAAGCCAACTAGTATTTTATAAGTATTGATATAGCAAGTCATATGTCAATTGATTGGGGACGTCTTATACCTCAGTGTTTTCCAAAAGGGTTTTTTCTTTCACTTCCTTGATACCTTAGGATAATGGATGATCTGGCGTTGCCATGTAAGTTCAGTTATGTCTCGTGCGGATCGACATAGGTAACCACTTTTGTACTCTCTTTCCTCAACTTATCTATGAAATCAGTTACTTCAGTGGCTTATTTTGACCTTAATTTTAACCTTAACCTTAATAGTTATTTTCTTTCCTCAAACCATAATATGTCTACTTTTTGTACACTATTATCTGTCATGGGTGTAGGTTCCGTGAATTCCCGTGATGCTCGTTTGCATGCGTCTACGCTAAAGAAGCTGACGAGCTACACCAAAGCAAGAGAGACGCAGCATGGTTTGTAGCGTGTAGTTTATCTCTGCCAAATCTACCATTGTGTCATGACAGATGTACGAATTTGAACATGTATCATCGGCTCACGATTCGTATAGGGCGTGGCAGCTCAAAGCGTGGCGGTTTGTTAGCGAGAAAGTACGAAAAGCGCCGCGTTCGCACCCGCTCGACCAATAGTGCTCTGCGCCTTCATGCAGTAGCCTTTATATTCACCTATTTGTAAAATAGTTCTTATATCTAGTTTCAAACAAAAGAACGGCATCTGGCAATCTTACATTACCAGTTTACTCGCGAATATTGACTGTGCAATAATGCAAGATTTTGCTCGCATTTCCAGATGTGATGCTGCATATCCGGCCCTATCAATACGCTTTGATGGAGAGTTTTTTCCTAGTCCTCTACTCATTTTTCCGTCTTTTTCTACCTCTACATCTCGTCCTCAAGCGTTCGTGGTTGATGGCAGCGGCTCGGCAGATCGGCCACTCTAATGCATTCATCGTTCGCGGTTCCCTTGATGTGCTAACTCCGGACTATGCTTTGCAGCTCCAAAAGATATCTAATGACTCAGCTTTTCTAGGCGTAAAAAGTGCTGTTTGGGCGGGAGACAAAGCCCCCCCCCCCTCTAGAGGGCGATTGGTCCGTGAATTTCGGATGGTTGGAGACACCGTATCCATCTCAGAGGCAACTGATTATTGGCTCCAGCAGCCAACCGTTCCACGAAGGGGCGGACTCACGCTAGCCGCCCAAACGGCACTTTCTATATCCGGGAAAGCGAGTTAGATATCTTCAAAAGCTGCAAAATCAAGCAGAATATCCCAAAGTTGTCGTTCTCACTGCCTTCAAGTCCCACAGGATATGCGCCCAGAAGTGCGAAATCAACCTTCGATTTCTGTAACTACCGTGTTTGTTATTCGACAACACGAACTTTACTAGTCAAGTAGTTCACTCGCTAAAGTATACTCGACTTATCTGGTGGGAGTGCTCGCAAGAAATGAATAGGGTCTCATCTAAAACCTAGAAGAAGCCGCCAGCTGAGCATACGCGCGCGTATGGAGTCGAGTATGGGAAGAATAATAGGGGTGGCAGTCAAGATGAACGATAGCATGTGCCAGCCGCCAGCTGGGTACCGTACGCGGTGCGCTGATGGCTCCGCCCTCTTGTTAATAAACCTAGGAATGCGTTGCAGCTATTGGAAAACTCTCCAATACTTCATTCATGCTTCTTCATTTGGTTGCGATTTGGATAACAGTAGAACTCAAAATTTCAGTTGAATTGAAGATCAGTTTTCAGACCATTTTTCATTATAAATTAGTCGTAAGATGTGAGTTCACTCAAACAATCATGCCTGAGGTGTTCTAGGTTGATTTCAGACTTCAAAGTTGGATATCCAGGAGTCCCTCGGTCATTCATAGGTAAATCAGCAAATCTCTCGAATTTCACGACCAACATATCAGCTGTTCATTGATTGCCAAAAAAAGAAACAAAAAATCAAAACAAGATTCTGTAAATAGTCAAGCTTCACCAGCTTGCAACAAGCTTATATCTCACCAAAAAAAGCTATTTTTAATTGACGGTAGGTATCGTCCGAGGGACTTGTCCGCCGCAGTAGGCGGAGCTTCGAGCAAACATGTTATTGCCAGTTCATGACACCGCGCGCCACTGGTACCAGCTCGTTCATCTTGACATATACCCGAATAATAGCACTGACTTGGTAATCGGCTGGCCCCCGCAAGTCTGTAGGCTCGAACGCCTTTACAGGCCTCTCCGATTATGAAGTAGAGTGCGTTCGACGCATGCCCGCAGAAGAAATCGAAGACGCCGATATCCTTATTTTTCCAGAGTTAGCACTACAGATGCTTATCTTCTAGAATTATCATCGGCTCCACGATTCGTGTAGAGGTGAAGTTTTACCAACTCAAAGCGTGGCGGTTTTTGATAGCAAGAGAGTACTAAAAGCAGTGCTATGACGGGAGGTTTAACAAGTACCTGTGTTATCAGGCAAAGTCTGCAATACACCTCTACACGAATCGTGGAGACGATCATAGAGTGCACAACTGCGACTAACACTCGTTGGTTCAGAATAATAGACTGAATCACTTCTTCATTCCACTGTCACATGCTGGACAAAAATTGGTCCTAACAAGGGAGCTAACTTAGGTCGGCCTTTTGATGAACGGCACGTATAATCGGAATCGGCTTGGAAAGCTGAGCCCAAATTGTTATTTCTAGCTGCAAAGCATTATTCTGAAAAGAGTTACGCGCTTTTTTTACTGCGCGCCGTTGACGCATTACTGAACATGGGAGGTTAGCCTATTAGTAGAAATCTGGGGCCGTATTCATCAACAAACCCAATGGGTCCCGCAACCCAGTGGGTTCGCGATTTCGTAATTTTGCGAACCCATAAGATCGATATTCATTATAAGCACTGCTGGGTTCGCTAACACACTAGCTTCGTGAATACCGGTTTCGTGGGTTGAGCCTACCCAGTGGGTTCCGGAACCCATTGGGTTCGTTGATGAATACGGCCGCTTAGAAAAGGTGCTGGAATATTGAAATAACATCGAATCAAGCCGTTTGGTATTGATAGGTAACATTATGCATGTGCACTACCTCTGGATGTTGACACCGTAATCTCTGTAAATCGATTAGCAGTCAAATTTTGCACAGGAAAAAACCCATAACTCTATTCAGAATAACGCTTCCAGCTAGCGACAAGATACTTTTCAGCGTTTCAAGCTGATTCCAAATACAGGTGTCGTTTTTCAAAAGGCCGACCAAAGTTAGGTGACTTTCCCCGTAAGTCTCGAAAACATATAATCGTCTCCATGACTCGTGTAGAGGCGGGTTGCGGACTTTCCCTGGACCAGCTGCGTTGGTCCTCTTCTAGGGCATACTCATAAATTTATAGTTGTCTCAACATTGTGGATTTTGGGTGTACGCTGCCTTTAAAGGCAGTGTCCCGGCAGATTCGCACCCTAGGGGTTATAGCTGCGGTGGGGTTTCTGGCCACCGCATCAACCTCCAGGCCCAGACCGACTTGTTGATGTTCCCCCCACGCCGAGAAAATGGCCCTCGAACCGGCGCGCGCGATCCCAATCGGCGCGCTCTTGGACGACTAATCTTATCTGTTCGACGCGGGACCCCACTACCGCTCTCCGCAACGTGCGTGCTATCGAAAGCAAAAGTTACAGGCGGCAGGGTCTTCGTGACGGGGCCTCCCAACTTTCCACTGAAATTCTTGTCCAGGCTGCCTTTTGAAAACTGAGTAAATGCCCCGAAAAAGGTCTTTTCAACCGTAAAGCTTAAATTCGGGGTCTACGGGTGGAAAAGGCCCAAAACATGCAAAAAGGTGGAAATGCAAATTCTGCCGGGATACTGCCTTCAAGTGGTTTGGTGAGGCGCCGCTCGCTTTGGGATTGCGCCAGGTCGCGGGTGCATTGTTTGGCGTGACGTGGCGCTAAAACATAGTGGCGCAAGCTTTCCGACATTGTTCTTGTTGTCACACACGCACAACGTGGCGCAAGCCTGAAGCGAGGTGGCGTCTCACCAAACCACCACATAATCCACGTCATGTTGGGGGGGGGGGGGGAACGGGGTTGATGTCGAGGGTATGTACCGAAGAAAAGACTTTGAGCTTTATATATGCATTTCTTGACGAATCCAACAGCAAATGCTGGAAGATCTCCATTTCTATCTCATTTCTTTTCACCATTCTCCACCGATCTTTGCTTGATTCTAGAATCGCTAGTGTAATGTTTTTCGAGCACATCAAGTTGTGATTGCATTTCGCGCCATCTCCATTACATTGTAGGATGCCAGAAGTTACTTTTCCTTAACTTTCATTTTCTCTTGGTCATCTTCTGAATGATTACCTTTGCTTTATGAATCTGACTTTTACTTCAGTATTCTAACAAACAAGATAAGCGCAAACGAGGAACAGGCTCGCGCTGCAAAACTTTTGCGGATAAGCCTGTCTTTAGACCAATCGTACAGATTCCGTAGTATCCCTAAATTTAACAACTTCATTAAAGTCAGACCTATATTTGTTCCAGGAAGCCTCTGCGTAGTTTCCATACATCTTCCACGAATTGCCCGCAGGGAGTGCGGGCAATTCTGAAATTGCATAAATTGAGACTTCCCTTGTTTTCTGATGAGTTTCGTTTTTGGGCATTCTCAGCTCCTTTCCTTTTTCCATATCATTGCTTCTTCGCTCTTTCTTCTACCCCCTTCTCCTTGTGATGAGAAAAGCTGTAAAATTGAAACGGGTTGAGGATTGAACGCTATTCTGCTCCATGTATTCGGGAAGATGGGCCTTCATGCTCCTATATTTTCTCTTCGTTAATTTTGTTCAGACCTACTTCTTGTGTTTAGAGACCTGTCTATGTTCCTTTATACAGATGCGAGACTACGCAGCGCCTTCCTAGAACACATTAAGGTTTGAACAAAAACAGCGAGGAGAGAACAGACGAGCCACGAAGGCCCATCTTCCCGGACTCATGAAGCAGAACAGCGTTCAGTCCTCAACCCCGCTTCAAGTCTGAGGTTCTGCTGATCAAAATGGGGAGCGGGATAGAGGAATAAGGCCAAAATGAGAGAAATTTGGAAGAAGAACCGTTCAAAACGGTCAAAATTCTTCAACTCCCGCCGTTCAAAACGCTTGCGGGGCGGCTGCAGCGCATGCAGCACAGTTCCGGAACAGTTCCAGCACAGTGCGGGAATTGTCGGGAACAGTTCCGGAACATGGAAATCAGTATGAACCCAGCCTAAGCCACTCGGCAGCCGCACGAACCTCCCGCGCAGCCCGCCCGGTAGGAATGGAGTGCCCCGCGATCTGAGAGCTGGCATTACTTTTGGGTGTCACTTGGAAATCGTAAATCGTAACCCATGTGGAATACCCGCATTTCCGAAGTCATGGCGTTTCCGAAGTCTTCCACCGAAAAGGACTTGCAGAATTTCTAGAGGAAGTGACGCCATGCTATTACAGCGAAGTACACTTGCGATTGGAGACACTGACACTTTTTCGTTAACTATCTTCCATTGATCTTTTGGTCGTTGTTCCTCTTAAGGTAGCATTGTTTATTTGCAATAACATGTTCTAGAGTAATTAGTTCTTGTATAGAAATCACTTTGTAGGTCACTTTGGGTGGTCTTTCTGGTTCTTACGAAGACTTTTATATATTCACTTGTACAGGTTTTGCGTCAAATTTCATGCGTAGTGAGATGGTGTGAAGATTGAAATACGCAAAATTATGCATTGCGAGTATTGCTGACCAGTTTCTTCAATTGTCAGTTACTCCCAGTCTGGCCTTGGCTTCTGCATAACTGCTCAGAATACATCCTACCCAAGTTGGCCTGGGATCACTACACATATTTCTAGGTGTACAGAGCATGTCTGTGCCGTACAGGTGAGAGGCTCTGGTTTTTGGGGCGCATTATTAATACGCACAGCAAGTGTAGGAATAATCAGAAGTTGACCAAGTCATTCCAAACAAGCTGTATGTTATCACATTTGTCTTCAATTGCTGACTTCAGTTATATGTTTACCAGTGTGTCACCTCTACTTCGCAGAGGTGGCAGTGAAAGACACTTAGCGCTTTATTATAAGTCATACCTTTTTCAGGCGATTACATGGAAGAGGTTATGTGCTTTGGATTAAAACTTATTCAAGTCTCAGTGAATAAAGTTCGTGAAAGGCAGCACATAGGCCATGCAGATACCACGACTAATTTTCGTTAGACCCTCACACAGGTTAAAGTTGACTGCTGTTCAGCCTACAGCGATTTGAACGATTTCGTGCAGCCGACTTCAATAGGCAAGGCGTGATATTCGTTCAAGATAACTAAATCCACTTGATGTTCTCCCGTCTTTCCATCCTACTTCTTATGCTGCTTTTCAAAGGGTTTGATATTGAGATTCAGCAGGTCGGATAACTCCCCCTCTTACTAGGGGGCCGCATGCATTAACATCCCCGCCGGGTGTCGCAGCTTAGAAGAAAGCTTCATATCCTGAAGTTCTAGATATTTGGATTTCTCGCTATCTACCTATATCCTAAGTAGTCCTACCCCATCCTTTACGATGAACATATCGAACGGGAGCAAGAAGTTGTACAAGCCGCATTTTCCAGCCTTTCGTATGATGCCCTGATGATCCCCAAGGGATGTTTCGTAGTAGTGGAATTTGCGATGAATCACAAGTCGAAAGTTGGGGGTTAGAAGAAATCAATGTTCCAGAAACTCATTTGTTCTTATCAGCACTATGCTTAGCACTGTTAGGTTAGATAATCAGTACAACCTTGGAAAGTTTTTCGGTATTATTCCACTTAATACAACGCAAAGTTGAAATTCACGGATTTCGTTGAAAATTCGCCAAGGGGGTTGGTTATTCGACCTGCTGGTTACGAAAGTGATACTCATTTCGCGTGGATGGCCTTTTTTGAAGGTTTACGGTAGGCATACGGTATGGGGTGAGGGTCTCAGAATTGGCTGAAAACTTTACGAGTTATTCGACATGCTGAACGCAAGTGCCACTACCGCACTAACAGTTTTCCCGCACGAAATCTCTCCTTGTACGGTTACGGTAGGTATATGATAAGGGGTCAAAACCGTAAATTTGCCTGAAACTGTGTCAGGTGTGATGTGCTCATCACAAATACCGCGCTCATTTCGCTTAGGGAACGGCCATAGGTTGTCGGTGTTGTCGGGGTCAGAGGCAGTTTAGAGAGCGCGCGAAACGTGGACGCTATCATGAGGTCCTACAACGACCGACAACCTCGGCAACCCCAACAACACCGACAACACCGACAACACTGACAATACCGCGAACACCGACAACACCGACAACCTATGACCGTTCCCTTATAAAGCCTTCTCGTGGATTTTTGGGATCTTAATTAGTCTGAAGAGCGGAGGATGCTCACCTAAGCGCTACAAATTGCCACAATCTCGCAACAAAGCGTTATTGTAGCGAGCAAGCCTGATATTTCTTATCAGCATGCTTGAATACCCCCTAGGCAACATTTTAAGCAAGTTTGAAATTTTCGTCCATCTACTGTGTACCTGCCGTAACCCGAGAAAATGGCGCTACCATACAAAGTCAATATGATCATGTTCAGCGTGCTAACCTCCACACCAAATTCCAGCCAAATCTGGATTTTTACCTCTACCGTACACCTATCGTAACCATGCAGGGAGAGGTTTTCGTGCGGAAAAAGTGTGATATTCGTAATCAGCATGTCAATACCCCCCCCCCCCCTCCTACGCAAATTTTTAGTGAATTCTGAGATTTTGCCCTCATACCGTATGCCTACTGTAACCTTTCAAAAAACTCCATCACGCGAAATGGATATCAATTTCGTAACCAACAGGTCGAGTAAGTAATCCCTGAACGAATTTTCAGCGATATTCGTGGTTTTCAATTTTTGCGTTTTATTGAGTGAAATTGCGCCGGCTTTTCCTTAAAGGCAGCGTCCAGGCAGATCTGGACCTATGGGGCTTTTACGTGGAAAGTACTTTTGGGGCCCTAACTAAGGCACTGCCCAAGCGGCAGCTCAGGCAGTGCTCTAATGGCTGAAATAATCCCCTCGAAACTGGCCCCCGCGAATGTATTCGCATGGATTCATGGCAGTCTCGCGCCAGGATCCTTTTCGCCATGAATCCATGCGAAACACGGTCGCGGGGTTCAGTTTCGAGGGGAATATCTCAGCCATTACAGCACTATCTGAGCTGCCGCTTTGGCAGTGCCTTAGTTAGGGCCCCAAAAGTACTTTCCAAGTAAAAGGGCCCCATAGGTCCAGATCTGCCTGGACGCTGCCTTTAACTTCGAAGGAAGAAAAATGACTTTGAAGAAAAGACGTTCGGCCGCGGGGGATCATCAGGGGATCATACAAAAGCTGGGAAATGCGGTTTGTACAGCTTCTTGTTCACGTTTAATTACGTTCATAGTGAAGGATAATAGGAATACTTACGGATAGGTAGACGGCATGAAATCCACAGATCTAGACTTTGGAATATGAAGCATTTTATAGCTTTGATCCCCTCCGCAGCAGGGATGTTAGTGCGTGCGGCCCTAAGTTTGCGAATTCTGCGTTTTTTTGTGTTCTGTTGAGTGGAGTAGCGTCTCGCATTAATTGACAGGCTTCATATTGGTAGTCTTCGAGTGATGTTTTGATTCGGAAGTTAGGAAATTATATGTAGTTTTGATGATGCTTCAGGTAAGGCTTAGCGAGCAAAATACCCAAAGTAGTTCGTAACATTGGCTCCATTCTGCTTACTGCGAACAGTCATCATCGTGAAGATTACTACGCTGGCAGGTTGCACGAGAGTGACGTGATCAGTATGAAAAGCAAAGCAAGGTGAATTGATGCCACAGTATTTGCCTATAACAAAATAAAATTTCTAGGTGCACAAGCACATCTGAGGTGGTCGTTGCAAATTACAGCTTTTCAATCTCGCCGTCGCCGAGTAATTGTGGTTTGGTTTTTTGTATCAATTGTTTCTGGGAGACGCGGGATTATCTTGGAGAACTTTTAGATAGCGAGACTCGCCAAGTATCGAATGACACAAAGAATGGGCGAAGGCGGATTTTGCCTACAAAACCCTCAAATTCCGATATGAAAACGAGAGAAACTGGTTTGTAGATGCTATAATTTGTTAGAAAGTCGGTAAGAAATTTTGGAATTCTTATTCGTATACATGGTATCCGGGTGAGAAATACTAGCGAGGGGGTAGAGGACTATATGTCGCCGAAAAAGGGCGGTCCCCGCGGTCATTTGCGACAAATACGCGTCCTTCTACATGCGCGGACATGCGTTCCTGCAGGGAATCCGCGCAGGACTCTTCCAAATTCGGCGACATATAGCCCTCCGCCCCTAGCGAGGTTCATCCTCGATAGAGCTTTGTGGCTATTCGCTAAACTCAGGTCATCCAGGCATCCCCAGCAGGGCTCTGGTCATGGGGTGTATGTCAAGAGGCGCGATTCTTATTGCCAGATGGGCAGCCTATAGCACATCTTTAGTGTTTTACAAAGTTCTGGAAACATTTGAAATCTCAGACGAAATATTTTTGATAATCGCACGGGTTGCTAATTTTATCATCCTGAAATCGATCCCAGACAAAATTGTTGAAGGTCAGAAACCCCTGAAAATGCAGTTAATAGCAATTTTGTAAATAATCCGGTCATTTTCTAGCAGAAGTCGTCAAACTTATCAGCTGGTTATTTCAAACAGTTAGTAAGAGGGAATTTCTCCGGCACTTTCTAAACCCTCCCACAGCCCGAAACTGGAGTTTTAAGTTGGTGACAGCCAGAAAAATCGCGCCTTTTGACCGTCTCTCCTGGTCTTGGCACCATCGGTGGGCGTACCTGTCCGCCCATCCAGCTACTCCTTGACGTGTTTTGACGTGGCAAACACAGTGGAGACGCTATTGTGCCAATTACCATGTTGCATGCTGCGAGATTTCACGTTGCTAACGACAAGACAAGCGCCACAATCTTCCGCGTATTTGAAGACAACATACCGTAAAATATTTTTGTACTTTTCGCAAATTTTGACTCCATATCTGAGGTCAGGGTTATGAGAAGGAATGAGTGACGAAGAGTAGAAATCGATCATCAAACTGAACGCCTCTAGAAGTCTCGAATGAGTAGCACGTTTATTTGTTAGGACCAAAGTCAAGTGGTAAATCAGACGCGTATAATATTAGGTCGGTCCGAAAGTTCGCGCTATTTTTCAGATCCATGCTCAAACCACTTAGAATGAAGATGGAAAAGCGCTGTAAGCGCTATCCAATATAGAATTTCTCCCTCTTTCCAACGGTACTTTTGTTTAGACTTCTTTGATGTCCGCTCAATAATCGGCAGAGATCTCCAACGCATGATTTTCACCCATCTTGAGTTTGGCTGTTTTTTGAAATGTCCATTTCTGACTTTTGGGCTGACTTTGATAACGTTGGATAGAACAAATGAAATGCGATAGAATGAACTATTTTGACTTCATCAACTAACTTTTCAGTCTTTCTTAAAACAATTTTCTCAAAATTCCTTACTTTTGCGAAGTCGCGAAATCCTCCGAAAACAGCTTATCAATTAGCGCTAATTTTAACAAGTATGTGAGCGTTGAGCAGTTCGAAATTTTGGATTCCAAGTTTTCTGTTACAGCCTGGGACGAGTCTGGAAACAATAATTACAATGGTTTTATCTTCAGATATCGTACAAATTAGGAAGAAAAGAAGTCTATCAATTAGAGAAGAAAAAGCTGGATCAAATGATACCCTGATTGCTAGTCGTTTGTTGTTCTGTGAGGATTGAGATGCTCAAATATGGAATTTAATAGCATCAGAAAAACATTTTCAAAAATTTTGAGAAGCCAGCTAAAGGTTTTAAAAAATGTGTTGTGTTGCATTTTGTTTATTCTATCCAATTCTTATCAAGCTAGTCCAAAAGTTAAAAATGGAAAATCTAAAAAAGAGCCAAACACAAGATGGGTGAAAACATGGGTTGGAGATCCTTGCCGATCAATGAGCCTACATCCAGGGAATCTGAACAAAACGTAACCATTAGAAAGATGAAGAAAGTCTGCATCCGATGGTGCTTACAGCGTTTGTTCATCTTCATTCTAACAAGGAAAGGATACTTGCTCACCGTGGCCATCCGTAATGATTTGTATACCAAAAAATGGACTTTTAATGCTGGTTCGAATCATGTCTTCCATATCTGCGAAACGATAACCTGGATGGAATTATGATTATTTTTGCATGAGTAAGTTGCTCTACTGCGGAGGGTCAAAATGACCAATAAGAAAATTTTCTTTCTTTTTCAAATGCTGAATATGATTTATATAGGTATAATACATCAGATTCCTTTTGAGATTCTCTTCAGTAGCTGCAAACGGCAACCTACGGCAAATTTGGTAATTTCAACTAACCAATAATACGCAAATTTTTAACGAAAAAAGTTCATAACTTTCTTCAGAAGATCGTTTCGCAGATATCGAGCACAGATTTAGAATCAGCGTTTTAAGATGCATCTTACGGTATACATCGCATTTCAAATGGCTACGGTCACCGAGTATCCTTTCCTTGTAAGTGGTTTGAGTATGGGTCTGAAAAACAGTGCGAACTTTCAGACCGACCGAATACTTTTGATTCCACCTCAAAAATGTCCCTTCCGGGTTGTATCAAAGGTGTAATCAAGAAAGCGCAATCAAGAGTGGGAAGGTTTTTGAAAATGGTGAAGTAGTAAAAGTGAGGAAGGTGAAGAAAAGCACCTCATCTCTAGGGTGTAATGAATGCCGAGATAGGTTCATGGGATTCTTTGTGATCGCAACATCCTTAGCCTGTTATTATAAGTTATGATTATCCTATCAGTGCGTCAACTCTGCTTCGCAGAGGCTCGCACTGGTCCTAATATCTGTATGCCTCAATCATTTCCGCACATTAATGACATTGAAACTCACCGCACTATGCGGACTATCATTTGTAAACAACTATTCATTCTAAAAGATTTCCATATGAGATCGCTAATTTCGCGTGAATGAAACTTTTCCCAGAAGAACAAATAGAAATTTGAATTGGCTTTTAGACTTCTCATGGCTTGGTATTCACTAAAAGATACAGTAACTACCGTGGGCTACATGTCTGTGCGAAACATACATGTGAAAAGGGGATCATGTGTTTCTACCCCCTTCACCCCTGTGCCGGAACCTAGCTGACCCCCCCCCCTTCACCCACAGCCGATGAGGAACTGGAAGATGTGAGACCAAGAAATTAACATTTTGACCAAATTATAGAACTATCGGCAGTATTGAAATCAAATTTAGTGACATGTTGATTCTAAGTATTATTATTATGCAAAACTCATTTGCAGGCTCACTGAGAAGTACGTCGGAAATTTGTCGCCTTTTGTTCACTTCTAGAGAATGACGGAAAAGCCTGAAGAAAACACGTCTGAAGCCTTTGTGTATATATGTAAATGAAGTTACTCACGTATTTGCTAAAATAAGTAAAACGATAGACGAACTTTGATTATCGTTGCGCAGCTGAGTTTTATTCTTTTGAAGAGGAATGATTTTTCTAAGCAGATGGCGGAATCGTGAAAAGTCATTGATTGATTCCTCAAAGAGTCATTGTTCCAACTTTTGATATTATTTCTGAACTCTGACAGAGATGTTAACGTTTGCGTAGAAAAGAAGGTGCAACCAAGGGCACGTATTACATCGAAAGCTTAGTGTAATCAGGGTCAGTGTTACTGTTCAAACTGCTATAGCTACGAGGATCGTAGAGTTCTACTCCGCCTGCTTGGACGATGATATGGATGAGGAAGGACAGCCAGAAGTGCATTGTTCACGTTGGAGCACTATACAAGTAGAGGAGGACAAACGTATATGATTACTGGCGCTTGATTATCCTGAAGAAATTTGGTTTTCATCGAAGAAGATTGAGAAACTCAAAAGATCTTAGGAGAAAAACTCAGTCATAATTAGTCTAGTCTAATGTAGAAGTTTAGTTCCCATCTTCATTTCGAAAACACACAGCTTGCCAGGAAAAAGAGGGATTTTTCCTGCTATGTAGAGATAGTTTTAATCATTCTTTCAAAATTGACTAATTTTTCTATAAAAAATTGTAACTTTTCCATATGAGAAGATAGGAGAGTCTCTAGCTATACATTGAATTACTCTTGTTGAAAGCTTTCGGAAAACATATAGCTTGCCAGGAAGGAAAATATTTTCCTATAGGGTGAAGGTGGTCGTAGTTGTTTTTCTAAAATTAAGGAAAATATTTTTATAAAAATTCATAACTTTACTATAAGTAAAGCTAGAAGAGTTTTTTGCACTCCACTGGAATCCTCTCGTCGTCCGCTTTCTGAAAATCTGTAGGCTGCCACGAAAAAAAGGGATTTTCCTACCTACCGAGTGAAAGGGGTCGTAGCCGTTTTTCCGGAATTAAGCCAATTTTCAACTTAAAAAATTATAAAATTTGAGAAGGTGGAAGAGTGTTTAGGTGTTCGTTGAATTCCTCTCGTCGTCCGCTTTCAGAAAGTTTATAGGTTATGGGGAGAAGGATGCTAAAAGTACGTGGTGAAAGGGGAGGGAACATGGTATAATGGGCATGTTCCTTTAGCTCCTTGAAACGACGCTTTTGAGTACAGAAAGGAACATTTCCATTATACCATGTTCTCCCCCCTTTTACCATGTACTTTTAGCTAGAGACTCTCCTATCTTCTCATATGGAAAAGTTACAATTTTTTATAGAAAAATTAGTCAATTTTGAAAAAATGGCTAAAACTATCTCTACCTAGCAGGAAAAATCCCTCTTTTTCCTGGCTAGCTGTGTGTTTTCGAAATGCAGATGGGAGCTAAACTTCTACATTAGATTAGACTAATTATGACTGAGTTTTCCTCTTAAGATCTTTTAAGTTTCTCAATCTTCTTTGATGAAAACCAAATTTTTTCAGAATAATCAAGCGCCAGTAATCATATACGGTTCTCCTCCTCTTCTTGTATAGTGCTCCAACGTGAACAATGCACTTCTGGCTGTCCTTCCTCATCCATATCATCGTCCAAGCAGGCGGAGTAGAACTCTACGATCCTCCTAGCTATAGCAGTTTGACAGTAACACTAACCCTGATTACACTAAGCTTTCGATGTAATACGTGCCCTTGGTTGCACCTTCTTCTCTAGCAAACGTTAGAATCTCTGTCAGAGTTTAGAAATAATATCAAAAATTGGAACAATGACTCTTTAAGGAATCAATCAATGACTTTTCACGATTCCGCCATCTGCTTAGAAAAATTAATCCTCTTCAAAAGAATGAAATTCAACTGCGCAACGATCATCAAAGTTCATCTATCGTTTCACTTATTTCAACAAATACGTGAGTAATTTCATTTACATATATACATGAACGCTTCACACGTAAATTTTTCTGCAAGCTTTTTCGTCATTCTCTAGAAGTGAACAATAGGCGGCAAATTTCCAACGTACTTCTCAGTAAACCTGTCAATAAGTTTTTGATAATCACATAATAATATTGAGAATCAACATGTCATTGAATTTGATCTTAGTAATGCAATAGTTTCATAATTTTGCTTTAAGTGGATTTCTTAGTCTCACTTCTCCCAGTTTTTCTTCTCCGACTTTCAGCGGATAAACCCAGTATTCAACTTTAACCCGGATTGGCTACAATTGCTTGCATCTAAATGAAAAGAACATGAGAAGCAATGATGACGAACATTGCCCCCCCCCTCCCCTCGGTTGACGCACCTTGACAGCGGCAGCGCTCCCCCCCCCCCCCCGTCGGCCCTCATACCTCCTTCATCCTCGAGAGACGGGACCGCTATGACCCCCTTCACCTTGGAGATGTATGTTCCCCTTTTGCACACGTATGGTGCGAAATTCTTCTCAAATGATCGGGTAAAAACTTGGCAAATTGAACATTTTCGCAAACAATCCCTTTGGCGCTGTTTGCGCAAAGTGATAAACTTCAGTTCACTTATTTAGGCTAAAGTCCATGCCCTGCACATCAACTTGGCAAACATATCAGTGACTTCGCAAAAAGTTGTGCTATAGGCTCAACTTTACTGACTAAAAGCCAAGTGGGTCCGATTGACGAGCATTATTTGAGGGATCCATTCAAGGGATCCGCTCGTACATTTGTATAATGGGCTCTCATTTTGGTAGCAGTGCGCTGTGCAAAATTTGGGCTCGGGAGGTTGGCTGGAAGACGTTCTACGAATTTCGTGACAGACAGACTTACACACACACACAAACACGTAAACATCCTTAGCCCGTTATTATAAGTTATGATACCTACGCATAATGGATGCCAGGTTACTGCCATATAAGATTGGTTTTTTGCCACTTCGTGTGTACCTCTGGGGATTACCTCAAGGTTTTCAAAGTCATTTATCTTCCTGAGAAGTCAATGAAAACGCTGCAAAATTGTAGTGAAGATATACTACGGCTCTGCTAAGCATGTTTTCGACAGGAGAAATGGATTCTGAAGATTGTGAATTTTTCGATAATCCCTAGCTCGCCAGCAGTGGTTCATCGAAAATTTCGATATCCTGAGATATTACTTATTTCTGCTACAAACATGTTCAGCAGTGCCGTAATTTATCCTCAATACAGTTTCATTTTCATTGACTTCTCAGGATAAAGATTCTCAGGATCTCTCAAGATAAATGACTTTGAAAATGAGAGATGATCCCGTGATCTGCTGGGGATCACACAAAATGGCAAAAAGCAATCTTGTATGGCAGTAACGTGGCATTCATTATGCGCAGGTATACGGATATAAGAACCTTCATCAGCCTGCGCAATCATTCCTTTTTGGCGCTGTTTTCCTCATTAGACTTTTTGATCTCCGTTTGGGCTAAACGCATAATGCAAGAATTTGGCTCGTCAGCGTGGCTGCACTATGCTTTGTAAATTTACTGACTGACATATTTCACACTAACGGACAAACAAACAGCTTTGGCCGGGCGTTATCGTAGCGTGGTTTCAGTCTTCCGACGACCATCATTCGGTGCAGAATACCATATACGGCCTCGGACAAAGTTTGTGCGATTTGATCGTCGTTATTCAATCGCTACAAGACAAGTGTTACGAGTTCATTGCATGCCAATCTTCTTGTACTTCGGTTGTGATAGTTAGTCGCCATTAGCCGTGTTGAAAAACTATCACAACCGAAATGGTCGAGAAGAGAGAAGATCGGCATGCAATGATGTTGCTACAGTTGTCTTGTCGCGATCAATGCGACGATCAAATCGCGTGAACTCGGCCCGAGGCCTATAGCGGTGGTCGTTCCGCACGCTCATCTCTGTCCTGACGATTTTCATGTTAGGAAAGCTGAGGAAAGTTTGAGAACTAGCAGGACGAGGGAGAGTGCTCGATAGTTTGGGTCGCGGATGACGTTTTGAACCACTTTTAGGTCTCTGAGAAGGCATTGGTGTCTAACGTTAGGCCATGATCTTATTATGATAGGTGATTCAAAGACCTGTGTGGTTCAGAACACTTGAAAATATTTGATGCTTAGGTTTAGAAACTACTGTCAAGACCGACACCAACTCAAGGACTGACTTCTGCAAATAAAGATTTTGCTTTCAGGTGATGAAAATAGACATAGAGGAGAATTAAATGATTGATCCAAACATTTTTGGCTACGCTATTTTGTGTGTGATAGTGATGAATGACCACCAAAGGCGCCACTTTTTGTAGGCGGAAGACTGCGAATGTTTGACTTGCGCACTCGTTAATTTTAACCAGGATTACTGTAAGGTAGGAATGCAGAAGAAGTAAATTGTGCCAGGCTTTTTGCGCAAACAATTGTTACAGCTTTTTACAAGACTTCGTGCTCGAATGTCGACAAACCTCGGCATTGTGAGTCAAATTGAAATACAGTTTTTCAAAGCTGTAGACCAAGGTTGGTAGCAAGACTTTATTGAACAAAAAGCCAACGTTTTGGCGGTCCGTCCGCCTTCTTCAGGGCTTCCTCAGCTTGCCAGATCGGGATGTAGAGACTGAACGAACAGTACTGCGCTGCAGCCGCGCTAGAGTGAGTATCACTATTACTATCACTATTATCACTATTACTCATTCTAGCGCGGCTGCAGCGCAGTACTGGTCGTTCGATCTCTACATCCCGATCTGGCAGGGCTGAGGAAGCCCTGAAGAAGGGACGGACCGTCAAGACGTTGGCTTATCGTTCAAAAAAGTCTTGCTACCAACCTTGGTCGACAGCTTTGAAAAACTGTATTTCAGTTGTTACAACGTTTGAAAATGCTTGGGTGATATATCGCAATTTTGGAGGGCCTGCTATCGACACATTGTTCTTTCCCCAACGATAACTCAAAAATCGAAATCTGAAAGCATGAGAAAGCGGTATAATCTAACAAAGCAGACCAAAAAGAGCCGTTTCAGCAACTAGGCCATCCTTCAATTTTCCGTCAGCGCGAATGAAGTGTCAAAATCCTTGGTAAGATATTTCAATAGATTTAAGGGTAAGTAGCTCTAATTTCTGTCTTAGGGATGAGTGTGGCCCAGCTTTTGACTTTGAACTCGAATGCTCCGGAAACGGCTACGGCGTATCATCTGATAATAGCCGGTAAGTTTCATCTGTTCTCAGTTTGCCAAAGCACTGTTTCTCAGATTCTCGACTTCCATGTTTTGGTCATTCCGGGGCCTTACCATGTCCCTAATTTCGAAGATGTTGAGTATTTTCGAAAACTCCGACAATCCCCGTTCCGGAGGACACGCAGGACAGTTCCACAAAGCCGTCATTGGATGGGCGGACATTGCTGGAGGGTGGGGGGGGGGGGTGCAGACTTGGGGTCTTCATACCTTACCAGTTGTTAAGATTTCAGCTGCGCGCTTTCCTCCTTGGCCTTCGGGATGCGTTTAGACCAGAACTATGCTTAGAAAGTCAAAGTGTTTTTATGGCGTTTTTCGGTCTTGGAGACTGCTGACAAGTGAAGAAGAAAGGAAGTGAGAAAGCTGGAGCGGAGTCCCGCCAAAAAACAGTAACTGGCTGCAGCAGACTGTAACACCACTCATTTTGGCGGGCTCGGACAGTCAATCGCGACTCGGCTGCGGGAATCTCCACTCCAGCCTCCTAGCTATCTCCAAGGCCGGGGAACGCCATAAAAAGCACTTTTTGACTTTTCAAGCACAGCTTTGGTCTAAACGCATTCAGAAGGCCAAGGAATTGAAAGCGCGCAGTTGAAATTTTCCCGTTTTACTGCCTTTGAGGCGATCTTCAAATCGCTAGGAAATAGTGAGTGCTCTATCGCATCTAGGAGCGGCAAGCGCTGCTAGTTGCGCCGACAAGGAGTGATTGATCCAACAGGGTCAGACTACAAAGGATGAGGATGATAGAGGCATAACCAACGAGTGCTGTAGGAAAGAACCATAGCCAAAGCCAATAAACATCAGCAAGAAGACGCTACCGCTAATTAGGGTGTGAGCGAGTGCTCCTGGGCAGATTTTTGGCTGCGCGCCAGCTCTCCGGGGTCTCCCAAATTTAGGGCACCTCCGGAGCACAGATTTCCGAGTTCTTCAACTCGTTTTTGGCTCCCTGTGACGTCATCACGAGTGGACCACCCCTCGCCTTGCCCCCTCAGTGGACAAGAGCGCCCTCCGGAGGTGTCCCATATTTGGACCGCTTGGAGGTATCCCATCGACTGTCTGAGTTGGGAAAAAAGAGGCTCGCCATTTATTCTGCTGTCTACGTATATGCTCGCGTAATTTGCACTGTTCCGCTCAATCTCTTCATATGTTACCTTTTGTAGCTTAGACTTCATTTTTGATTTCGGATTTTGCCAATTTTGTGTTTGATAAAAGTCTGACGAGTCGGTTTTCAAAGACATTTATCATCGTCGATTAGTTGACCGCGCGGACTACTCAAACGCGCTTTTTTAGGAACTACTGGCGAGGGGCACCAGGGAAGTTGCACAACCGATATACTTGTACACCTCGAAACCGGATAGTGTAGGAAACATACAAAAAGCATTGAACATATTGTTCTCCTATCTAGTTTTATCATATGCTTCTTACTACTAATAGCACAAAATCTGTTGTTTTTGCAGGATGAGAGTGTAGTTACAGAATCGGGTCAGAATCGTCTTTGCTGCAAATTGGTTACAAATGAGCGTTGCTGACAGTCTATGCGTTGCCTACTCATCACTTCTGCTAAGCTTGGCACGAGCTGGCACTATGGAAATTTTGAAACGAAGTCTCCTTTGATCTTGAAAATTACGTATGAAGCCGCTTTGACCTTTGCTTAAGGCCGCTTTGTGTTTTTCGACTACGAGCTGACCGAGAAGTTTTCAGATGGCTATAAAGTGTCGAAAAAAAACATTGTGAAACCATTTTTTCTTTATAAGGAAACTTTTACAGTGTAGATAAAATTTATGTAGAAAAGTATGAAGACTTATGTGAGGAAAGGGTTGGTGCTAGCTCAGCTGACACGGTGCCAGTCAATTGAGAAAAAAAGTTTACACAGTCATTCACATAAGTTTTCATAAATTTTTGGGCCATAGTTCGGAGTTTGGGGCAGCGCACCGGCATGCCGGCGGCATACCGACGACATGCTGTTGGCATGCGGGTGGCATACTGGCGGCATGCTAATGAACAAATGTGTAAAAAATAAGCGTGCCGGCGGCTTGTCGGCCGCGTAGCGCCGGTGTGCTCCTGGCATTCTAGCAAACAGCGGCATCGAACCTGCAAAAACGATATCTCCTTTGCTTTCCGCTCCAAAAACGATATCCAGCTTGACACCCGGTGCCAGCTGTACCAGCCCTGTCTGCTAATTACGAGGCAGCTACTCTTTCGGGTATATAAGTTCCGCTCCCGTTCCCCACGCAACCATCTCTGACTGGCGCCGTATTCTCAAGGAGATAGGCTCTTGGCTTCTTTACAAAAGTAAATGGCTAGCAGATAATATCATTTAGTCCAAATCGTTAGCTTTATTTGTAGGAAAGAGAGCAATGGATCGCTTCCTGACACTTCCGGATCTGTCTCTACGCACATACCTTCGAGCAGTGAAGAATGGGAATCACGGCATTGGTACACAAATCTTTTCTTTCTAATGTATGAGGTCGATACATTATATCAGTTCTGCAGGAGCGGAGAAAACCACAGACAAGAGCTTTTCCATAATAAGCAGAGCTATGAAGTTCAATGTGACGGCTTCAAAACTTCTTCTTCGGACGCAAAAGAATCTTATTATAGCGACCGAAGATGCTTAATCCGGTGTTCTAGCAGCAGCTCAGAAGAGAGCTCGTTCTCGCCAAGTCTGCGAAGCTCTTTTGATGGAACTGCAAATGCGTCTCTTGATTCTCCCATGGAAACCATGTCGGAGTCTGAGGACAGCTCTTATAGTTCATCCTCTTCCCTATTTTTTTCCTCAGGTCGAGAGAGTAAAAGCAACAAAACTAAGTACGTATTGATATGCCTCAAACTGCGTATTTGAAAAGCGAGTGACAAAATAAGATCGGATGTTGCAGGAAGCACGTTATTGCCGGAACTAACGCGAGTGATTGTTTTTCAGCCGGAGCCTTGTTCTCGAATCACGTGAACATGAATGATGTTGGAATCATGGTTAGCATTACGTTTTTTATGCGATATTTTTGTGCTATCTCAGGGAAATGCATCGCTACCTACTTGACCACGTATATACAAGGCTGCACCCCTGCAAATTAGTTTATAGTATAGTTGTAACGGGAAATTTTCATCGAATGAACGAATATTGGATAATTAGTGATCTTGATTTTTAAAAATTATTCGAATGGACAATTATTATTCTTTCCAATTTTCATATTATTCGAATGTGAATATTCGATTATGGGCACACTTCAAAATTTGAATGTTCGAACAACGTTTTTAAATCTCGAATATTATTTTTTCGAGTCGTCGAATGAACAAATTATTCGAATAAAGACCATTTCATTTATACGTCTATTTAATCGAATAATTTTACTTTCTCGAATATTCGACTATTCGAATATCCGGATATCGAATATTCCGAATAAATTCGAATACGAATATTCGGTTCCAACTATCGTGTATAGTGTGACTATGGCATAGAAGTGAGCTGCGATGTGGACTTTTAAGATATACGTAGAGGTACCGTCCTTTCCCCACAGTATAGCGGGCGTTGCTTTGCCAACGTTTGCCAACGTATTCGTGTGGCAGTTCTTGGCAGCTAGAGAGTATAAAATTAATGCTCTAGAGTGGAGGTTCTACAAGTTTTTTAACATGTTCAAATGTCTGTACGGCCACGCCCGCTATACGCATGGGAAACGCCTATAGCTTCCTTCCGATCAGACTGACCTTCAGGGTGGGGTGTGATAGAAGATGTTTTTTTAATCATTTTAAAAAACTCATTACCGTATCTTGGATCGAATCAAGATTTGATATATTAGGTTGTCCCGAAAGTTTTGTCCGTTTTATTTCATCGCTCACTAAAACTCACAGAACAATAATCCGTGGACGGCTTAGGTACCATTTGACTCAGATTTTTGAACTCTTTCTTATACAGTGCTGGCCAAAACTATAGATCCACTATAAAAAACTGCCGTAATTCATCTGCTTCTCAACGAATTGATCTGAGATTTGGTACAGCTGTGTGCTCAACAGACTTCCATCAGTGACCGGAGCGGATCCCGCTTTCGTTAGATTATTCAGGAAAAAAATCAAAAATTTCGAAAAAAGCAGGCTCGAAGGTTGGCCAAAACTATAGATCCACCTAAAATTTCTGTCTGCTTAAGTAGTTCTCGACTTCCAAACCTTCTTGCGCGTATACATAGTCAAAAGTCAAAGCAGGGCTTTAGTTCAGCTGTGTCATACCTTAATACGAAACGCTTATCTGCTTTTCTCACTTAAAAATTACTTTTATGCGTATTTTGCTCCCGAGAATGTGTTTTTATGGGGATTTTTATGGATTCCATCTATCTTATGGATGCTTAGCATTGTGAGAGTAGAAAAAATTCGAGTTTTGGTATCCAAAGCGCACCTGACGTAGACCTAACCGCAGGCCTGCGCTCGAATTTTCGCCTTCAAAATTGGGCACGCTATTTTTGTAAGCTCAAAATAATGTAGAAGCATTATTTAGCATTATTCACATAAAAAAGTTTGTAAACTATAGTCACGATTGTTTGCAAAGTCGCATTTCAATTCTTTTTCAAAGCATAAGTCTTGCGGTGTGTTCGGCAATCTCAAAGTACTTACCAAGTGGTTCCTACCTTTTACCTTCCTCGAATTTTGCCACTATTTAGCTGCTAACTAGTGAATACACCCTGCATTGTATGCTGCCTTGTGACTCACATAAGCATTATGGTCAGAACCAGAAATAACTTCAAGGCTTGTTGCAAATCACTTTTTGCAGGATGAAGTCCTCAATTAGCCTGCATACTAGGATCTGCGAAAATCTTGAACCACTGCATATGGACTCTCATACATACTAACAATGTCATTACTCCAGTTCACGCTCATGACAACATTGCAGAAAGAGTTTAAAGGCATTAATTTGAACGCAGGCCTACGGTTAGGTCTATGTCGGTTGCGTTTTGGATACGAAAACCCGAATTTTTTTACTGCTCACACTGCTAAGCATCTACAAGATAGATGGAGCCCTATCACTTTCAAACCAGTCAAAAAAGTGCGGAATCCTCTATAAAAACACATTGGGAATAAATTACGCATAATTTTAAAGTAAAAAAAAGCAGGTAAGCGTTTGTGAAGGTATGACACAGCTGAACCAAAGGCACTGCTTTGACTTTCGACTATGTATATGCCCAAAACACTTTGGAAGCCGAGAATTACTTTAGCAGACAGAAATTTTGAGTGGATCTATAGTTTTGGCCAACCTTCGAGCTTGCTTTATCTGAAATTTTTGGTTTTTTTCCTGAATAATCTAACGAAAGCGGGATCCTCTCCGGTCCTGATGGAAGCCTGTTGAACACACAGCTGTACCAAATCTCAGATCAATTCGTTGAGAAGCAGATAAATTACGGCAGTTTTTTATAGTGGATCTATAGTTCTGGCCAGCACTGTAGCTATATTTGCTCCCTGATCTACCCTGTCTTTGCAATGTTATCGCAATGGCGTTTTGAGCAGTCCATCAGTAACGCCAAATATTCCCTGAATTTTGAAAATTTTTATCCTAATATTTCCAAAGAACACTGATAATCATTATGTAGAGCAAACCTTTGGCTACATTGTGCCCATTTTAGATTACATGGGCAACGTACTAAGATTGTTATACTTATAAGTTTGGTAAAAGCTGCGGCTTTTTGATTACGTCTACCATGCAAAAGTACCGAAAGCTGCTTTTTTGAAGCAAATCAAACCTGCTTATGTCGCATAAATGATGTTTATTAAGAATCATGTTTCAGTACGCAAAAACACTAAAAACTTTCATGTATTTGCTACATTTGCCAAAAATCGCGACCTCAGAAGAAATAATTTTTTGAAGCTAAAAACAGCAGATTAGGAGAATCTAAAAACATTACCTTGTAATCCGAGAATTGCTCTATTTGATCCATACTTAAATCTTTCCAAAACTCCGGAATGAAATTCTTGAAAATTAGCCTAATTTTGAGCAGATAAAATTGAAGGATGGGGAATTTTGGCACTTATCAACGAAAAAAAGCATACAAGACTGTGGTTCGAAAGTGTATCCATAAGAAAGAAATGGAAAAGCTGCATCAAATGCATGTTGAAACTCTTTCAGTTGTTTATTATTTATGGTTCTATAGTGGTTTGAAAAAATGGACAAAACTTTCGGGACAACCTAATATATTCGATCTATTTGAGTATGCGTAATTATGACGCACCCCGCACGGAAATTGTAAGTTGGTGGTTCTTTGCGTTTGGACGTCACTGAAATCTCAATATTTTTTGTCGGTGTGCCATAATAGTCCAAAATACTTCCATTACGTCTGCAGCACTGAAATTTATTTTAGAAGAATTTATCCTAAATGTCTGTAAATGTAATCCGATATTGATTTTTGCTGTAGCTAAGCCAAGATGGTATGATCTTTTTATTGATGGCTGACGTTTCGGCGTTCCGCCTTCGTCGGAGCCTGAAAATCAAAGACCATTTGGTGACATACCCCCTCAGACGCCGCATCTGACCACAGCGATCAATTCAAGAGATCAAATGAGATCAAAAGCAGTATGTGAGGAAAGACAAAGCAAACGCTCACCGTAATACAGCGGTTTTGGAGCCAAGACCACCCGTATGAGAGGAAGTGTTGGCCACTGCGAATATTGCGCATATTTAAGGCCCGAGGGCCCGCCAACGCAGCCCGCCAACGCAACCTTACTGAGTTAGATCAAAATTACATAAGGTCTGGTAGGATGCGAGCAAAAATCAATATCGGATTACCATGCCAAAATTCAAAGAAGGTCGAACCTTTGAAATGTCTACATGTAGTTCCCAGCACAAGATTTCTAAACGATGCAACACAGGAGCAGAGAGGCAGTAATGGCGAGGCAATCCCGCTTGCAACGCTTTCTAATGTGCATGGCTCAAAAACATCTAGAGAATGCGGTATGTTTCTGATCCTAATATGTTCATAATTTCACTTGGAATTCCTGACAATGTTGATTCTGTATAAGGATTGCCCCACCAACATTTTCTGTCTTTTTATGAGGAACATTCTCCTCAGACGAGGGAAAAATAGATGGATGAGTTGCATATGGTGCGGTTTCTTTTTTTTTTTCAGCAACTATACCGTAAGCAGTTCTTTCAAAGTACGCAATTAGTTAATATCTCACTCGTGCGCATGAAATAAAGTAGCGCTCGTAAGTCGTGAAAAAGAACCTCGGCAGTCATCGGAAATCGCCGAAACTGAATGACACTTTTCTGAAATTTGTTCTAGTTGCTCAGGGTGGTTAGTTGATTCACTGATTGCACTAACTACATTCATTTGCTGTTTATGACGCAGCGCAGAGATACTTAGGATTGGAATTATGAAACTAATAAAAATCTTACACGGATGTTTGAATCTTTGCTTAGGGTTAAGTTCAAGTGGCTCGCTTTTAGAGTAATAATTTGATTTTTACCGAAGATTGTAGTTGATATTAGAACACAGCACTTAAGCGATTGATTAATTTGGTAAACTTCAATTTTTTTGTGAAGTGTTTACCTAATGATATAGTCAGCGCACATTCTACATAGAATGACTTGTTAGTAGTTACTAGGTAGTTCAAGAGCTGTGTCCACATATTATTCTTTCCAAAGAACAATTCGGAGCTTTCTTCAGAAGCGAAAAAAGTTAGGCGATTTCTGGGAAGAAAAGCAATGTGCAAGGACCATTGAATTGCCGCACTTACTGGCAAAAATGGGCAAATATATCCGTTCAAATTCTTTTATATAAATTTTGTGCACCTTACATATCCCTGCGCTGAGTAACAGCAGCAGACTGAATGTTGTTGTTGCAGTCGGTGCGTCAGCTAACCATCCTGATCACATTTAGGAACAGATTTTGCAAGGTGATCTTTTTTGTATTGCTCAGTATCCCTAGAAAGCCTCTCTATGTTGTTAACAGCACGATGAGCAAATAATCTAAGACAAATATCTGTAAATCGTGAACTCACTGATTACCGTAGAATACCGCACTCCGACAGACGACAGAGTCGGTGCCCTTGGATCTGAATCTCGCTCACTCTTAACAAAGATATGAAATGCGAGCCGTTCGGCGAACTCGCCACCGCTAAAGGCAGCGTCCAGGCAGAATCTCGACCTCTATTTTTTGCCTTATCCAGGTCAATACATGGCGCTAAATCCATGTACCACTCAAAATGCGTGAATTTCTCAAAAACCCCATTTTTGAGACAAGTTTGAAAGAACCATGGGCGAGTGCTTCTAATGCTATTCTTATAGAAAGCAAGCATTAACAGGTAGACACTATCTGTTCTGTTGCTACGATGCTGTTGTGAAAACACGTCAAATGCTGAGGAAAGTTCATTCAAGGGGGCGGGCGGTGCAAGAGAGTGGGCGTGGTCATCGAGGCTCGGCTTTTGCTCTGATTTTCTCCTTTTGCAGGGGTTTCGAAAGTCGGATTTGCGCGATAGTTCTAGATCGAGGCCGTAGTGCTCGGTTATAGTAGTATTTGAAAATGTCCAAGTCTGCTCGGACGCCGCCTTTAACTTCCTTCGGTGACCGCCGCGGTTTTTTTGCATAAATTACGGGCGTAACTGTCCGGATTTTCTTCTAGACTCATAAAAAGAACTTCGAGTTATGGCAGCAACAATCCGGCGCTTTGTAATTTTTCCTCTCAATTATTGTTTTTTTTTTCAAGAGAAAAATGTTAACTGCGGCAATGGTCCACTGTATCCATAAACACCAACTGGAAATTTAGTTCCAAAGCGAAGAAGTAACATATCCGTTACCATTATAGAAGATCAATTTTTTGAATTCTCAGAGTCTTGCTCTTGTAATAGGAAGACGTGGTTATTCTAGGTTAAATCGTGAGAATTGATCGGATACGTTTGAGAGGTTGGGTGCAGTGTAAAATCTGCTTTATCATACGAATCTCAATCTAACAATTTTTGTTCGAGCTTGCCCGTCATTTTATCAGCATAAGTATTTCTATTAGCTTGGTGCAAAAGTTCGTTCGCACTTTTGAAGGTCACAACTTCTTGCTCTCTCGAACGATTGGCACAAACTTAATCTTGAGAACGGTTCTCTTTGAGTGCTTTTGATGCCTTTCGAAAGTGCGAGCTTTTGAGAGAATAACAAGATAAAATCACTTCAGATTCGAACATTTCAAGTTAGGTCACCGAAGAACCTTGCAATAAAATTTAGAGCAAGCAGTGATATAATGCTCACTTAACACTATAATTATAAACGGAAATCTTCATCGGAACAAATATCGAATGATTGATTTTCGAAAATTTTCAGACGAACATTATTCTCTCCGATTCCCATATTATTCGAGTTAGAATATTCGATATGGGCGCATTCCAAGATTCGAATTTTCAAATAGTATAATTGAACTTGACCGAATATTCGACTACACGAATAATCGAATAAGTGTATGTCATCGAATATTCGAATAATCGAAAATTTGAATGCAATATATTCGAATAACAAAAAAGGTCGCATATGAAACATGCAACAAACATTTGAACACTTGAATATTTTTCTCCTTCTCGAATATATTCGAATATCCGGACAAGTGTTTTTCAAAATGTTTCGACTATTCTATACAAATAGCTGTTTCAAAAATTTCCTCAAATCTTGGAATATTCGAATAACCCAATTTTTTAATTGCGCGAATGAATTAGTAATCGAGTAAAGGTCTTTTTCACTAATTCGACTATTTGAACAATCGAATATATTCACTTCATCGAATATTCGAGTAGTCGCATATTTTGAATAAATCATTCGAATACGAATATTCGGTTCTAACTATAACTGGCACAAACACTGCACAGTTGGAAAGGGTGAATCATAAGACTCATATCACTGTTTGCTCTGAGTCTTATCACAGGTTCCAGATTTTGGCAACCTCACTCAAAATGGTCGAAGCTGAAATGAATTTATTTTGCTTCTCTCTCAGCTCACACTTGTCAGAGAACAGCAAAAGCACTGTTTCATAAAAATGTTTTTCTCTGTCTAGCAGAATCAAAGTGCAAATCCGTCAAGAGAGCAAGATTTGGTTTCTTCATTGGTGCGAATCAACCATTGCACCGACTTGATATAATTGACTTTCACTACAATTCCAAATTTAAGGCTATCAGCGAACAGGACAGCAAGGAAGTGAACAAATTGTGCTGTCGTACTCGCAAACTGCTACACGATCGCTACCTAAAGGTGGATGTCAGCGCAGCAAAGTTGTTCTCGCAGCAAAAAAAGAACCTGCTTATCGCGAGGGAAAAGAACAGGTTGTTTGAAGCTGAAATATCTTACGTCAGATTAGATTGCCGTACTGATCTTGCGCAATATTCATCAGTGTTTTCAGATTATATCAGTGTTTTCAGATTCGTCTTTTGACCAACTTTTGGGAGCTAAAAGTCAACAACAAGATAGTCTATCGCTACGATGTTTCCATATATTTTGGATACTCAACAAACGAGCGAGCTATAAACATCTTGCGCGGCTTTCGAGATGAGTATGTCTTCCATCACTTGCTGCTGAGCACTCTAATCTCACTGTTGAATTGCAGTGGCGCACTTGTTGCTCGGCGAAAGCTGTGCACAGACGCTGTTCATTATGCTTTCGAGCACTTTCAAATTCTTCACGATGGCTCCGCTGTTGCTTATGACGGAAGTGCTATGTTATTCGCATCTGAAAATTTGAATGAAGCGCTGGAAAAGGTAAAGCCACTGGCGCTCACGATTTGAAAAGCGAGTCGCGAAGTATGAGGTTAGGAAAATGATCTCGCATCATGAGCTCTATGCTCTATCGAAGCATAGTGAGCATGAAGTATATAAGATCTATTCGATAAAGCAAAGCAAGCTTTACATAGTAGCTTTTAAACATACAACCCAGGCTCAGTACAGTGGCCATATCCCGCAACATTTCTGAGATTGAAATATACCTTGAGAGCGCGTACCTGCATTCACAACCCGGTATGTTCAATTCACAGGGTCATACCTTGAAATCAATAACATCAAAAGCAATTAGCCGGTGTTAACGAACGTGAACGCATTTGCACTAGCTCATGGTATACAAATTCAGTGTAAATTTAACCTTGCCCCGTACTAAGGTCGAATCCACCTCAAATCTCTACCTTGAGCGAGTGCACGCACTCAAGGTACATTTTACCTTAGAGACATTTGTGATTTTAAGGTATGTATGTTTCACCCTTGAGATGAAACATATTGATTACCATTTTGTCACGACATATGAACGTTCATATCGAGAAAGAACTCTGAGCGTTTTTATTGTACAAGTGGGTTTTCTCGGAAAGGAGCTCTATCACCCTTCCGGTCTAGCATTTATATTGCTAATCTAAACTGGAATACCGAAAACTCACGCGGAAATTCTGTTTTTATGTACGCAGATGACATTGAAACTTACGAATTGTATAGCAATCGCAAACATTGAAGAAGCTTTACGGCATCTAATTAATCTCATGATTGCTTGGTGTCCAAAGTGGTATATCTCTGCTAACGTTCGCAAAAGTTCCGTTTTTCATATCCGTCATGAAGGGAATGCATTATGAACAATGGGCTCTCATCACCCTGGATGAGCCAGAACTTCCATTTGACTCTGCTGGCATTTTTGAGTGTTATCTTGTAAAGCTCGCACTGCTTTATCAAATGATACTATACTCGCTTTTTAATGTTCTTCCAGTTGCGAGCAGTCGTATGCTGCTTATTCGCTGCTCCTTATTTGTCGGTGAAGACGATCTATGCAAGTATTCAATAGTAAGCCATGACTTTTTCCGTAGCTCGGTGTAGCTCGGTACGTTGGCAGCAATCAGCGAGGCAAGAATGTTGTGTGCAGTATCGTCAACAGTGTCATTCAACCCTGAATAGGCAAGCGCAATGGGCGTGTTCATTTTGCGACATTCGCATAGCACTCATTCTGCTCTTCAATTTCTAATATAGTTGATTAGATGTTAGTGCTGTGTGCGCAGGTATGGTGCGAATCTCTGAAGAAGCGAGCGCACTCCAAATCAAAGACTAAGCCTGGCTCCGATTTGAGGAGTTGTATAAATGCAGAAAAGACTAGTCGCAAAACACTATTTTGATCCTCTGACTTTTCAGACTAACGGAATACTCAGCGTCAAAGTTGAAGAACTCAACTACAAATTTTACGACTTCTTCAAAGAGGAAGTGAAGCGAAATCTAAATGCGATAACTATAGAAATCGTCCCCTGTCGTGATGCAGCTTCTTCTTTCGACATGGCAGATCTATCAGCACAAGTAAGCCAAAAATAGTGGTCACTTGCAGAAGCAATTTTCCAGAGCAATCGTGACTGGGCGACTATTGATCGCTCCTGGAAGCAGTTCTACGAGCTTGTAACTAGTCAGGACGCTATACTAAGGTACTGCTGTGTTCCTCTTTTGCTCTTTACCGATCGTGCAATTTCAGTGGGAAATTCACGCTTTTTGGAACAAGGTCGTTATTTTACTGTCAGTCACCATTAGAGCAGATTGGCTACGGTTATGAGACATTTCGTGGTGCCCATAAAGGGATAAAGTGAGTTATGTACCCTCACAGGTTGAAGAATTGCGACAGCTATGAGATGTTTTTCAAGAGGCATATGCCTGAGAAGTGAAAAAGATGGCGCCGGCGTAGCGCTTTCGTTTTGTAAAATCATCGGACTACCATCGAGATATCCAAAACGCTAATGATTTCACGTTACTTATACATGTACCCTGAAATCTCACAAATGCCTCCCATCAGATAGGTCTTCTGCAGATGAGTCCTGACTTATCTGACAATCTTTGGACTTATCTGTCAAGATTTTAAGGTAGCTATAATTAAAAGGACTTACCTATAGCAGACTTATCTGAAGGGTCTATAGGGTCTTTGGGTAATTTTTCGTTCCGCAGGGATATGGGTGATTTATGTAAACCATACTTTCATGTTTAAAGATGGGGAAGGAGAACCCAAGGAACTTTTACTTTCTTTTAACCAATTTTTATCACCGAAAAGAAGCGAAGAACGGACTGATGTGGTTGGCGGTGACGAGGAGAGGGAGAGGGGAGAGGGGGGAATTTGTTATTTGTTGTTTGAAGCGCTAACGACCTGCAAATGATGTTTTTTTTTCACCTGCAGTGCCATACTACATACTCAGTACAACTTTACGTTTCCATCGAGTATCATGGAAAGATTGAGGCAGCTTACGGAAGAGATCGGGGGTGACATAAAACAATGAAATTTCGCGAACAATCCGCTCTGAAGGAGTGTAATTGGCTGTGGTCGCACAGCCCATATTTTTTTTGATCATTTTGATGTGGCGAAGCTCGATCGATACGCATACTGTGTATTGCGCCGTGTGCTTGCCACGTAACGCGTCCTGCTTACGAATGATGGGGCCTGCTTCGGTGTACTCGTCCTCGCTTGCCAGAAAAGTCAGGGTTTTTTAGGGTGTTTGTGCGCTTTGAACTTCGTATATGAAATCAGGGTGACGAGGGGCGAAAATGACAAAGGCTGCCTCCAAAGGAAACGGCTGTATGCAGAATATATGTAGAACCTGAAATGCGCATTGGCGTCAAAATCATTTGTTCCGATGAACTTACTCGTTTAGTCCAAGATTCCACAAATAATTGTTTAGGTTCATCGAAGGAAGCAGACCGGACGTCACCGATGTCGTTGCTGCATTGGTTTTAGACTGTAAGAACCTTTCCTAGTCTATTCTATACACTTGTAGATCAATATCTGTACCTTTTATGGCTGCGAGCGTTTTTTAGCTTTTCCTTAGCGTCAAGAAAGTTTTGACCTAACTTCCTGAACACTAAGCAAAATTGCGCAGATATCATATGCAATGCAAATCTGTCCAGCACGGGTGTGCTGCAAAAGGCGATCGTCTCCAATTTGTGCCTCTCAAAAACTCTTCACTGTTAAACTGGCACACCGGCAAATTAGGGGGGGGGGAGGGTGGAGTAGAAGCAATACGCGGCTCGATGCCAAAAGAAAAATTTAGAAGTCAGCGAGAGAGATGTTTTTCTCGCTTGCTCTTGGTTCTTGCAGATCTGCCTGCTTTGGTATTGCCCCCTTCCTGCTCCCCCCTCCCCGCCCGCTAACAGCGCCGTGTGAAAAATCAGTTGTGGCTCTAGGCGGGAAGCGGGAGCACAAACTCACCACAAGCGTGGATGCTACGTTAGGGTGGTGATGCGATGGACAAAGTCAAGGCAAATCCGCAAGAACTAAAAGCAGAACCTTCACCATACTAAAAGCAAGGAAAGCCGAACCTCCACCACACTAGAAGCAGATGGAGACCTCCCTTAAACAAAATGTGAGTCGAAGTCAGACCTTGTATAGACTCAAACGGCAGCTATAACCCGGATCTCAAGTTGAAAGATCGCGGGTGGAGGGGGGATCTGTGTTTTAGATGAAAGAATTAAAAGGTTCCAACGAAAAAAGTAGAAGCGTTTTTTTAACATGGGAGTAACAATGTTTATGCTGGGCTTGAATGAACAGACGCAGTAAGGAATGAGCATGATACATATTTAAAGGCTTGCAAAAAACTGTGGTCTTCAAATAACTGTCCCCACACCTTATGGGCTTGTGGCACTACCTATTGAATTTACAACACGAGAACTTTTGCGGGGCATAAGCACTGCCCGGCCTTGTTTGGAAATTCAGCAGTATTATATTAATACGTCTTTCTCTGTCTCTGTCCTATTTTTTATACCATCTTCTGTCCCAATACTGAGAACGAACAGCTTGAAACTGATTGTACACTTTTCCGCTAGATGCGTTTGCTCACTGTAATCACTATATTAAACAATATCATCTACGCGCTCCCATTTTGAGTACAAGACCTGGGTTTCAGACTTAAAAGCTTGAAAACTCAAGGACTCCAGCAAGTTCATACTTGAAAGCGCTCAAAACTTCTCTAGGAGAATTGCAGCAGATGAATGAAGATATAAAATCAGTCGATCTGGTTTTGGTGGTACCTTTGTATATTTGCGCAATTACGCATTTTCTCCTTGCATGAGCGTGTACTGAGCAAGTTAGGAGGGAAGAGAAGGGAGGAGGCTATCCGACTATCGTACGCCATATCTCTTGCTCGATTTTGGGCGAGACACATGAGGACGCGGTAAGAGCAGGTCAGTGGAGAGGATGGAAGCTCCTTTTCACAGCAAAGGACTTAAGATTACGTTCCAGCTGAAGCGCGCTCCTTACATTTCCTATACATCTTGATGCCCGTGATGGTGGGCATCTGCGCATGCGAGAGTTAGACCTTCAGCAGCATTTTATCTGTCTTTTTTACGGCTAGATCTCATGGAGAGCACCGCGCAAAAAGGTTATCCTAAAGTGTATCACAAGCTTTTTCCCGTGTTAATTCATTTCTACGGGTTAAATTTAAAAATGTTTTGATCATTTATAACAAAACAAATTACTCTCGACTCTGCAACACATACTACATAAACCTCAAGATCCATTTCTGAGGGGAGAAAGGATGCGAGCACTACCTTCCGCTGCCGCTTTGTCCCGCCCACATAATGTAGAATAGTCGTTTAGCTTGGATGCAAACATGCAAGATGTATGCTGTAGAGCAGGGCTCGGCACAGCTGGCACCGGGTCAAGCTGGATATCGTTTTTAGGGCGGAAAGCAAAGGGAATATCGTTTTTCCGGGGGTCCGGAGCGGAGAAGAGCCGCAAGAATGCCGCCGGCATGCCACCGACATGTTGTCCATCAGACAAACAAAGGCGTTGTTTTCAGCCAAAACGCAATAGTATGACACCAAATTTGGTGTGTACATGCGTGTTGGGAGACCCGAACTACTATGGCCCAAAAATTTATGAAAACTTATGTGAATGAAAGCTGTGCTGAACTTTTTTCTGAATTGGCTGGCACTGTGCCAGCTGGATGCCAGCTAGCTGGCACCGACACTTTGCTCACATAAGTTTTCATAATTTTTTTATAGCTGGCACCGACACTTTGCTCACATAAGTTTTCATAATTTTTTTACATAAAATGTACCTACACTGTAAAAGTTTACATACAGAGAAGAAACAATTTCATAATGTTTTCTCTTCAGCGTTTTAAAGCCATTTGAAAATTACTCGGTCTGCTCCACAGTCGAAAAATCGGCTTTTTCTGATTCTCAAGATGGATTCTATCATTTAAAAAGCTCAGAAAGCTGTGAAAAAGTTGTTCCATGAGATCAGCATGCATGAAAGCCTTGATACTTACTTTCACATAATCTGAAAATAATGACGAGTCTCTAAAATAGGCCAAAGGAGACTTCGTATGAAATTTTCAAGATCAAACGGGACTTCGTTTTGAAGTTTCCCTGGTGCCAGCTCGTGCTGAGCCCTGCTGTAGAGTCAATCGTAACGATATTCAGATCGTGTTGGTGTTTTCTACAAAGCCCAAAATGTTAGGGCAAGTGTCCGTGAAATAGAGTTTTTACGAGATGTTGAGATATTCGATTTTTCTCGAGATACGAATGGTCGTATGAATGCAAAGTGGTCTGAACTCGACTTTTATCTAAAAGGTACTACTTTTACTGTGAAGCTGCGTAGAAAAAAAAATTTTTTTCAGGGGTTCGGATGAACTACTTCGGCTACGGAAAAGATATCAGTTTTGTTGCAAGTGGCATTAGTAAAGAACCTATCAGACACCTCAAGGAAACGTTGTCGGAAGAGTTCGTACATCATCTACATTTTCTTGTTGATCTCGTCTACGTTCGATGTTTAGCGAAAAGACTCTCGTCCCTCTTATGTACAAATTTGTCCACACGAATGTGTCTATAAATCCAGACTGGCCTGCTGTTGTTTTTCACCTTCGCGATCAAGATCATTATTTCCCGATGGAGCTGTTACAGATTAGTGAACATCAGCGAGTGGGACGGGAGAAACTTCTTCTACAGAAAACGGCGAGTTCTGAGATTATAAGGTGCTTCCATTGATTTTTAATGGTTTGTTTTGGCTTCCTCGACCTGAGAAACCTGATGATCGATGGCACCAGATCAATTCCTTATTGAGAGCATTGAATCTTCACGATAGTGGATCCAAGAACAGATTTCTTCTTGCGTGGGTATCTTTGATAGAAATCTTCTTGAAAATGCTGAGCGAATTTCCCGTTTAGATTTGGTATTAGTGTGGCTAGCAAGCCGAAGGAGTTGTTGGGAATCAGAAGACAACCACCTTCTCTTTTTTTCGCCAATCGTAGAGACTGCGCTATAAATCTGACTAAGGTAAGTGTCTGAAGGCTTTCCATACCTTGTCTCAGCGTTTTGATTTAACCAGCATAACTGGCGTTTACAAAGCCAAAAATTTATACGTGGTGGCAGTGTCGATTGTATTATCATTGTTCACAGTGATCCCACAAGAAGATTGCCACGGTAGGTTGATTGGAGAAATGTTCATGGAAAGGAGGAGACTTTACTTATTTTGTTTCAGAATCGTTAGAGACGTATTGAGTACATCGTTCGAACAACGTGGAATAATTTGCCAGCGCTTTGAAGCGGAACTGCTGAGTTACAGCAGTAGCCAAGAGAAGGAACAAAGTTTGGAGGAGGTCAGTTTTCGAAAGACGATAGGCTGTTGTGCTGGGGCGGTATGCATCAATCTCCCGTTTTGCAAGCGGGCGATCATTTCCAATAGAAATCATACACCACGGGTCGGGCGCCCAACCCGGCCGGGCGATCATTTTCTACTAATGATCGCCCGCCATCAAAACGGGAGATTGATGCATACCGACCCTGATCTTCAAATTAAACCTAGGTATGGAACAGTTTGCAAAGGCATGCTTCTCTGAAACTTTTCCAGATATTCAAGAGGAACAGATCGTCAGAAGAGTCGCTGTTATTTGTGTTAATTGATCAACTGGAAAACAAATCGCATGGTACTGCTTATTCCTATTTCACATTAGCTGGAATATCCAGGCTGAAACATCCCTTCGCAATTCTACACAGCAGCTCTCCTATGTTTGGTTTTTGAAAGAGCATGCTATCAATAAATTTACCACGCTAAACCTCCTTTGATCAAAAATTCCTTTGGCGTTTTGTGGTGGTCGTTTTTGGAGAAAAACCTCGCTTTGTACGCATGAAATCAGGGAGATAAAATTTGTTTCGCATATAGTGCAACAGAGGGAATCGGCAGTTAAATAATTAGGCTCTGGATTTTGATTGCCATAAGTGAGGTTTTGTCACAGGTTTTCTGAAGTTGATGGAGAGAAAGTACTTGATTGCCACTCAACAAATTACTTCTGAACTAGTAGAAAGATTGCCAAGGTATTAAAGGCAAAATACCCAGAAAGTTAGAGTAAATCTTTAATTACAAAGCAGGCAGTCGCAGTCGTGTCTGTATTTTATCTCGAAAATGAATCTCAAACTGGGAGGATTTAACTATGCCATCGTACCGGAGTCATTCGCGTAAGTTGTGAGTTTTTGGAAAAAATTATTTGTAAATGTTGTATTAATAGGCGGAACCGCTGGATCGCTAGTGGAGATACACTAGTTCTTGGATACGATGTATCTCATCCAGTAAAGCAGTCTAAAGAAGAGATATTGAGCCGTAGTCCCCCTCAAAAACCAAGCGTAGTCGGGGTAGGAACTCATTATTTTGTTCCTTTCCTTCAATCAAAAATTTTTTTAGTTTTCCTTTAATGGCGCTACAGATCCAGAATGTTTCATCGGAGATTATCACTTCCAAACTCCTAGGAAGGAAAGGGTAAGTCTTAAATTCAAATTTATGACGGAAGGAATTTTCTGGAAGTGATAATCACAGTTTAGGTGGAAAGCACTGTGCTGAATGCCCGAATGAAGTGGATGCTGAGTTTGTATTGCCAGCATCGAGGGAGGTGGCCAAGCAAAATTGTGATCACCAGAGATGGTGTATCTGAGGGACAGTACCGAATGGTAACAAGACTGACAAGTTTTTCTTGAAATTGAAATGGTTTACATCATTCAGGTTGTTGAAGAAGAACTGAGTGCTATCAAAGAAGCCTGTGAAGAGTTCGGCTTGCTACATGGCGACAATTCGTGGATGCCACTGTTCACAGTCATTATCGCGACAAAACGTCATCATGCACGCTTTTTTGTGCAGAGTGGTCATGGTGCGTAGAAAAATGCTGCTAAAGTGAATTCGAAAAATTACATTGACAGGTGCGGAAAATCCGAAACCAGGCACAGTGGTAGACACAGAAGTGGTTCGTAATGATATCACGGAATTTTATATGCAATCAAGTCAACCACTAAAGGTACATCTCCTATTGTTTTTTGTAAATTAACTTGTAGATTTGAAAAAAAAACTCTTCAAGGGGACTGCAAAACCAACCTCTTATCAAGTACTCGTTGATGAGAACGACATGGGCTCGGATGAGCTGCAGTCACTTTTGCTTGCATTGACTTTTCATCATCAAGTATGATTTTTTGTCGTAATTTGAACTGATTCTGATTGCAAAGTTGTTTTCAGTTGTTGCAAACATTCACGAAAATTCCAGATCTGCGATTCTCCGGTGTCGCTCCCAGAGCCTGTCTATCAGGCCGATGAGTGGGCGAAACGCGGCAAAGATATCTGGAAAGCATATACGTGAGTATAGCAACAGTTTTCGACGTAAAAAACTTTAACTTCCAAACTTGACTGATTCTCCCTTTTGTAAAATTTTCGAAAGTGGAAGTAAGAAGTGTACGTAAAGGGAAATATCTATCAGAAACGAAAACAGCGCTGAACTGTGTTAAAGGCACCGTCCACTTTGAGTTGAGGGTCTTGAGCTCTTGGAAGCATATGAAAGCAAGGCCCCCTATCAGCATGTCCAAGTCGCGGCGCAAATCGCTTCGGAAGCGAGGAAATCGCTCCGGAATAACGAAGATGCACGAGGTCCCCCAGACGGCACCGCCCTCCCATCTATGCCCGCCCATCCGTGCGCGCCCATCCAATCAGCTTTCCGGAAAGGCGGCCTGTGGGTTCTCCGAAACAGTTATTGTCGGGGTTTTCGCGGATTCTCGACTTCATATTCGAAGTCACGGACATTAGAAGGCCCCAGAACGATCAAAATATGGAAGTCGAGGATCTGGGTGGACGGCGCCTTTGAGCAAACATAAAGTAGTCCCAAAATAAGGCGGCCCCCAAAAACGAGACTTGCGTAGGCATATCTGCTCTAATATGAATATTCGCATCCGCATCGGAACCGAACTGACTGCCTTCGTCAGTTATCATCCCTTAGAACTACGGTGAAGTAACCATTCAACTGGCTTGGCTGCTGGAAGGCGAGGCTCTGTGACCTAATTGAGGCCGCTCGCGCCCGCTAAGCACTATGCGTCTCTCGCTCGCGGCTCTCTGATCATTGCCTAGCCTTAATTAGGTCACGAAGCCTCGTCTACCAGCCGCCAAGCCAGTTGAATCAAAGGCTATCTATCAAAAAGTTTTTGCTCAGCTTATCTTCAACATCGCTTTAATCACTGCAACCTCAACCTGTGTTCTCTTGCGCAACAAATCCATTACAAAATTGCAAAAATCATGTGAACTTCTCAGGAACGGTACTATACTATAATGGCATTTCTAAGGCCCTTATGCACGTACATCCCGCCATGAGGGGATGCGCGTTTTAGGGCCGCATGCTTTGAATCTTCGCCAGGGAGGCGATCGCAGCTTAAAAGAAAGCTTTATTTTCTGGGACTGCAGACTGAATTTTACGTTGCCCAACCGTAAGTATTCCTACTAATCTTCACTATGAACATTTTGAACAGGAGCGAGAAGCTGCACAAGCCGCACTTTCCAACTTTTTGCATGATCTCCTGATGAACCCCCGCGCCCGGCCTTCTTTTCTTTGAAATCTTTTTTCTTTTCTCAAAGTCAACGAAAATTTTCCAGAGTTGTACCAATTAACTAACCCAACAGTGTGCTAAGCATGTCGCTGATAAGAGCAAATGAGTTTTTGAGAAATCGATTATTTCACTGAACTCCAGCTTTCGACTTGTTTTTATTTGCAAATTTCATGGCTCCAATACGTTACCTGTTCTTCTCAAAAACATGCTTAGCACTGTTTGGTTAGATAACCAGTGAAACTTTGGCACGTTTTCATTGAAGGTGTGGGCTGTGAGTGCAGAGGAGGGGATCGCTCCCCTAGCCTCTGTCATAGCGCGGTAGTGGAGGAAATCGTTTCCCTGGGGAGCTTGCCTCTCCTCCTCAGCGGAGATGTACGTGCATACGGGCGAGAAATACTAATCCGAGAAAAAGTGAAAACTAAACGTTTGCCTTAGTACAATTTGCTATAGTACAAACGTTGAAAACGTAACATAACGATCAAAACGTATCATATCCTGGTCTGCCTTGTTTATAGCACTATATTTGAGTTCAAGCTTTGGTTAAAGAGCATGCAGAATATGCCAATAATAAATTGTTACTGGAGCATGTGAGAACGTTTGAGAGATCTTTATGTGCAAAAATATCGCAAAAATTGCATTATATGCAATTTTTGCGATATTTTTGCTTCGAAAATGAAGCCCAGTATAACACCGTTTCATCTGTGCTGGGCCTGGTTATGATTTGCCTACTGATAGTGACAATCGCGAGGATCTTAAGTCAAAAAGTGAAGGGTTGGAATGAATAATCATCTATGTAAACATTATGGATTGATTGTAAATTTATGCGTCTACTGACGTACTTCTGTCAAACAAGTGCGCTCTCAGATTTCTGCGCTTGTGGCTGGAAGTATGCAAAACACTTGCACACGTTCTCTACATTTTCCGTCGCTAATCCTTCGGATCTCTTTTTTCATTTTTCGCTAGAGAAGTGCAGTGATTTGTTACCTTCGAGAATCACTCTAGTCACATGTCATTAGCTACATTTCATTTATCATTTCAGTGATCGTCATAACCCGATACTAGCCAAGGAGTACGGCGCATATTCTGCTTACCCTATCGACTTTGAGGCAATGACAAAAAGACTGGCTTTTTGGAACACAAGACTGGAGGCCCGTCGTGTCAACGCCTAGATAAATGTGTTACTTAACGAACTGCGGTAGTTTATTCACTACTTATCGCAACATGTAATTGGCATCGTAACAAATTAATCTCAGTTATTATCTGCATGTAAGAAAAGCGAATATTGTTCAAATGAGTGAAGTAAGTGTTGCTACAAATGACTATAGTTTAGAGTTTCGCTTAGCTGAAATACTACGATATATATTGTTGCTATTATTGAATATAATATCTGCACTTCATCTCTATAAATCCACTGGTGGAGGTGCTATTCTGTTTCTGTTTAGGAAGAAGTGATATAATCTTACGCGTTTACTGTTCCTCTAAAATCTCGTCTAATTGTTTCCTTCATTGTTCAACTAAGATACTTCTCTTGTGAATGTAGATTCATAATGTGAGTTGTCTTTGTCACAGATAAAGGAAGGTATGCCATGCGTTCCAGCGTTTTTCCCGTAGGTACTGAAGCCTCGCATGCCTCTCGCGCTTCTTAGTCGTCCTTGGTGCGCTCTCAAAGCATTCAGACCTCGCACTCGTATTACTCACCGCAACGCGCCTATTTGCTGCCTTTGAAGCGTTGGCACGAGTGCTCAAATTTATGCTTTGAGAACTGGAAAATTTTTCATCGGATGAAAGCTTGATAGGTGACCTTCGACCTCAAACCTCTATTGTTGAGTGTCTGCCGTAGCTTGATTTCTCATTTAATAGTCCTTTCATCAATATATTAATATTTATCAATACAGTGAAGTAAAACAATCTTGCCCTTGTCATGTCGCTCTCCGTTTTGGTGCATGTTTTTGACGTATATTCCAACCACTGGGGAGAGGAGGAAGGGGGGGGGGGGGAGGAGTGAGGGCGGTTGTACAATGCGCTCAACGAGGCCAGCGCCGCGTAGTGCAGGCACACATCTGCGCGCGAGCGCTACCGTCGCAGCGTGCAAGGACCATGCAGCGCAAAGCGGCATAGTCCTTGTTTTAGCTACTCTTTCTGCTTCTTTCTTAGCTTATTCTCTATCGTGCTTTCAAATTTCTGAGCTTCTCCTTTCTGAAACTCTACTTCTCTACTTCAGTATTTTCTGAGATTTCTCAAAGTATCACCGCGCAAATAGAGATGAAATAGAGTTTTGAGGTTTTTCAAAGAAGAAGTAATCTAATCATTTCATTTGAAAATTCTGAGAACGACTGGTGCTTTCCTCTTTGCAGCTAAAGGTGAATATCGTGAGATGTAATCGTATATCGTGTAGGTTGAGAGAACAGTTTGAATGAACGGCACCTTGACGCTGTTCACACAAACCTAAACGATATACGATTATGTCAGTTGAAACGCCAGTCGATATGATGAATCACGACATCCAGAATCAGCCATCCGAAGCCTGGATGAAATGAAAGATGTCGTGAGGAAAAACGCTCAAAGATTTGATACATCCTTCCTTTGCTGCGAAAAAAATCGTATCCGGTATCAAGGCAGATCGCATATGAGCATAGAAGCAAAGAAAAATGACAATCCGTCGCTACAAAAACGAAAAATTACAAGATGCAATAATAAAAACAAGGTACGCGATACTGTGCGCAGCATGGTCTGCACGATGCACGTACGGTAGCGCTCACGCTTAGATGTGTGACTGCACTACGCGGCGCTGGCCCCGTCAAACGCATTGTATAGTCGTCCTCCCCCCACTAGACACTCAGTGGACGAATTTGAATTTGAGCAGGAGCAAACGGCTAGCGTCAGAGCGCGGCAGACCCCGCCCCAGTCAAAGTGTGCGCATATGCTATTTTTTCATTTCTCTTCGTGTTTCTTTGTTGTTACTCTTATTGCGGCATTGTATCATATCAGATCGAGATTTTGTTATCGGTGATCGTTGCTTCATGCTGTTATTATCGTTTGCCTTATATTTTTTTCAGGTAAAGCTGGGAATACGACGCAATTGAAGATTTTTCGATGGAATGTCGCTTATCGCTCTTTTCCGGTGAAAAAACACATGCACAAGCGTTGCTTTCGTGAAATGTGAATCAATGTCTCAGCTGAATATGCTCTCCAAACTTTTTTTTTTCAGACCTGAATCTTTTCAAAAAGTATAGGTGAGTTCTAGGATGGTGCATCCGACGATATCCGTGCCATACGTATATTTTTAATTGCACGTAAGCACTTGGTTGTTTGTTTAGCGCTTCTTTTCTCTGTGAGAAAAGTATTCCTAGCCCCGTCTTCACTGCGTCGTATTTCCAGCTGTACCTCGAAAAAAAACATAGGGCAAACCATGATAACAGCATGAAACAACGATCACCGGTTACAGAATCTCGATCTGATATGATACATTGCCGCAATAAGAGTAACAACAAAGAAAGATGAAGAGAAATGAAAAAACAGCATATGCGCACACTTTGACCGGGGCGGCGTCTGCCGCGCTCTGACGCTAGCCGTTGCTCCTGCTCAAATTCAAATTCGTCCACTGACAAGGGAAGTTCCATACATGTGAAAAGGCGATAATGTGTTCCTACCCCCTTCACCCCAGGGCCGGAACCAAGCTGACCCCCCTTCACCCACGGCGATGAGGAACTGGAAAAAGTGAGACTAAGAAATCAACATTTTAAGCAAAATTATAAAACTATCGGCATTATTAAAATCAAATTTAGTGACATGTTGATTCTGATTATTTTGATTGTCAAAACTTACTTGTAGGCTCATGAGAAGTACATCGGAAATTTGTCTATTGTTCACTTCTAGAGAACGATGAAAAAGCCTGGAGAAAAATTTACGTGTGAAGCCTTTGTGTATATACGTCAATAAAGTTATTACTCACGTATTTGCTGAAATAATAAGTGAAATAATTAATGAACTTTGATGATCGGTGCGCAGTTGAATTGCATTCTTTTTAAGAGGTATAAATTCTCTGAGAAGATGGCGGAATCCGTGGAAAGTCATTGAATGATTCCTTGAAGAGTCATTGTTCCAACTTTTAATATTATTTCTAAACTCCGAAAGAGATCGTAACATTTGCATAGAGAAGCAGGTGCAACCAAGGGCATCTATTACATCGAAGAGTTGATGTAATCAGGGTTAGTCTTACTGTCAAAATGCTATAGCTACGAGGATCGTGGAGTTCTATAATCCGCCTACTTGGACGATGATAAGGACAAGGACAGCCAGAGATGCATTTTTCTACGTTGGAGCACTATACAAGAGGAGAAGGACAATCGTATATGATCGTTGCGTGATTATTCTGAAAAATTTTTTGTTTTCCATCGAAGAAGAGGGAAATATAAAAGATCTTAGAAGGAGAACTCAGTCATAATTAGCTTACTCTATTAGAAGTCTACATTCCATCTACTTTTAGAAAACATACAGCTTGCCAGGAAAAAGAAAGGTTTTTCCTGCTAAATAGAAATAGTTTTATTCATTTTTTCAAAATTGCAGAATTTTTCTATAAAAAATTGTAGATTTTTGATATGAGAAGATAAGAGAGTCTCTAGCTATACATTGAATTACTCTTGTTGAAAGCTTCCAAAAAATATATAGCTTACCAAGAAAGAAAGGATTTTCCTGTATTGTGAAGGTGGTCGCAATTGTTTTTCTAAAATTGAGGAAATTTTTTTTATAAAAATTCATAACTTTACTATACGAAAAGCTAGAAGAGTGCTTTGCACTCTATTGGAATCCCCTCGTCGTCCGCTTTCAGGAAATATATAGTTTGCCAGGAAAAAAGAGGATTTTCCTATCGGGTGAAAGGGGTCGCAGTCTATTTTCCGCAATTAAGCCAATTTTTAAATTTAAAAAATCACAACAATTTTATATGAGAAGCTAGGAGAGTGATTAGGTGTTTATTGAATTCTTCTCGTCGTCCGCTTTCAGAAAATGTATAGGTTGTAGGGAGAGGGATGCTAAAAGTACGTGGTGAAAGGGGAGGGAACATGGTATAATGGGCATGTTCCTTTAGCTCCTTAAAACGACGCTTTTTGAGTACAGAAAGGAAGATTTCCATTATACCATGTTCCCTCCCCCTTTCACCACGTACTTTTAGCATCCCTCTCCCTACAACCTATACATTTTCTGAAAGCGGACGACGAGAGGAATTCAATAAACACCTAATCACTCTCCTAGCTTCTCATATAAAGTTGTTATGATTTCTTAAAGTTAAAAATTGGCTTAATTGCGGAAAATAGACTGCGACCCCTTTCACCCGATAGGGAAAATCCAGTACTCTGCGTTGATACCACTGCTT